>JAYMSP010000081.1:0-90433 GCA_036897095.1 Plantago elongata
GTTATAATTTTCTTTTATGTTTCACTAACATAAATCCTCACAATTGTATCTACCCCTGACAAAAACTCCGGTCATTTTGAGTTCTAGGCGAATTGTGTGTCAAATTTATGTACAAATCGAATTAAAGGATTAGTCCATATTGGATTTTTAGTATGTGTTGGATTTTGGGCATGACGAAGTTTGAAAGGGCATCGGGGTTACTCAATTCATACATGTACATTGGGGGCAGGGAGGTTACCCTATATGGGATAAAATGTTTCATTTCATGAAAACGTTCTCCACGTACTTTTGCATAATCTTTTGTTGGTGGGGATGGTCTAACCCTATTAGGGCGTATTGTTTCTATTTCGCTAACATAATTTCTCACATATTTTTACAATATTTTTATGATCGGGCAGATGAGGGTTAGGTACCACCCTACCCTTTGAAAGAAACTTGGGACATTTCGGATTTTAGGCAGATTGTGTGTCAATTTGTGTACGGATCGAATTCAAATTAGTTTCTTTATTGGTTGGGTCCATATTGGGTCTTAGTGTGGGTTGAGTTTTGGACATAGTGAATTTTGGACGGACACGAGTGTCCCCAAACCGTACATGTACATTGGAGGGAGATGTACCCTACATGGAAGTAAATGTTTCCTTTCACGAAAATAATTCTTCACGTATTTTTACGTAAACTTTTATTGGTCGGATGGGGAATAGGGGTAAATTTTATATTTCACTCACATAATTTCTCACATATTTTCACAAACTTTTTAAGATCAGGTGGATGGGGTAGATATCAGCCTACACCCTAACAAAAATTTGAGTCATTTTGAATGTTAAGAAATTGTGTGTTAAATTTGTGTACGGGTCGAATTTAGGGCTTGGTCCATATTGAGTTTTAGTATGGGTTGGTTTTGGGCATGACGAGTTGTGAACTGGGATATTCGATCCAGACCTTCCTCATATTGGCTTGTTTGGTCCAACAAGTTGTGTTGGTTTTGCTTTGAAAGTATCATTAGTATACTAAGTGATTAGCATTGTTGCTCCATTATCTCTATATACTAAGAAAGTAATTTAGGAGGGAATTGAGACAATTTAGCTTGTCGACATAGTCGAGATTAGGGTCATCGAATAAGTAATACTATGTGACGAGGCAAGTCGTGTGTAGCCGGCTTTAGGACAATTGCAGTAATAACTCAATCTTATAATTAAGTTATTGACAAAATTTCATAAACGGCCAACAAAAAAGTTACCATTTCTTTGAGCTTTGTGGCCAAACCTTTGGATTAAAGAGATGTATAATCATGTTGGTTGGTTGTGGAAATGATATTCATTTGTACTAGAATGTATGTTTGCACTTTGACATTTATCAAAAAGTCATTGTCAACTATATATATCAGGTAAACATATTTATGCCAAATTTGTTTTAGTATGAAAGAAAGAACATAAATAACTTAGTAGATTTGTATTTTTACTCCTTTTTCATAAAACAGTCGTAAAAAGAAAAGGTTATTACAAATATAATTACTAGTGTTATTAATAGATGTTAACATGATAAAAAGCTGCATAAATATTGTGCTTTACCTATATCGAACTAGATTAAGGTTGTTTTATCTTCTTGAATGAATGGATCTATTTTATACTTAATTATTATAATGAAATAAATATTTTCGGTTTCAAAGTATGAGTGCATATTGTGGTGGAGTTCAAATGGAGAGCAAATATGAAAGAAAGGAATTTGTGCATCGACTTTATTTAATTGTGATCCGAGTCAGATTAATTATCCGAACGAGTCATATTTCCAATTACCCTTCCAAATAAGTCTCCTCATTATTATGTGTGCTAGTATTTTATTTTATTAGATTCCCTCTCTAAACTTTGGAATCTTATCCCTAATTCTTCTCATTGCAGAATCTTCAGCATCTTCCCTGCAATAGTACAAGAGTCGCTCTTATTGAGGAAAAAGAAATTAAAATAAAAAATCAACAAGAAATGCATTAAATGACAGAAATACCCTATTTATCTGTACGTACGTAATATAAATTATTTATTTAATTCAAACTTAGTTGTAGTTTTAATAATAGCTGTTCAAAGTTAATCTAGAGTAACATAATATAATAAATATTTTAAATGAGGTGAATAGAGTCTAATCGACCCCGTAATAGTGGCTCAGTTGGTTAAAATGAAGGAGAATATCCTCTTAATCATTTGTTCGAATTCCATGAGGCGAGAATTTATGTGATTTATACTTTCTGAGTTCTAGCATATGCGGTTTAACTTGATTTTTGTGGTTTGTTGGTTATTACGTGAGTCGAGTTTACCCTATACACATTTGATGAGTAACGATTACAGGTTCTCAACAACCGATAATGTAAGTTTAACCATGGTAGTTTATGTCTTAGTTAGTATTATTTGCCTTCCATAGTGTATGGAATCTCTCCAAAGCAAAGCAAGGCCTGGGAAAAAGGAAAAAGACAATGTGCATCTAGCTAGATGATATCACCATCCATATCATAATCATCGTCATAAATAAAAGAGATTGGTAAAGGGCAAAAGTGGCAACACAACACTTTGCTTAGTTGGCTTCGTCAACACCTACCCTTGAATTCCTAAACAAATTCCCCATGGTTTTTGTTCAATAAACAAGAATCTTTTAACTATTTTTACCACTCTTATAAAATGGAATCTCTAATTATTTTATATATTGTATTATTTATAGAAAATAATCGAATCTCTAATTATTTCTAGTATTGTATTATAGAAAATATAATAGAATCTCCAATTATTTTTAGTATTGTATTATAGAAAACAGAATCTCTAATTAATTTTAGTACTTTATAATAGAAAGTAGAATCTCTAATTAATTTTATAGCATTTTATAAGCATAGAATCTCTTAATACTTACCATTGTATCCTGGACAAGTCTATTTAATTTTATTTTCCAAGTAAAGTGAAAAAAGAGAAACTTTAATAATTTCCATAAGTCTCCACGCCATAATTGGCCTATATAATGGCCACTTCTACGTCTTCTCTACATCCACATTTTCATAGCAAGAAGAAAAAAAATGTCTATCAACGATTTAATCAACCTGGACCTCTCCGATGTGACTGAAAAACAGATAGCTGAGTATATCTGGTTAGTTCTTTTAAAGATTTGGTTTTTCATCAAGTTTTGCCGTTTTGATTTTCATGGTTTCTTTGAGTTGAACCCGAAAAAACTGTTTTTGAAACGGTAAAGATTACAGCTACTCCATGCGTTACTGTTTACTGTTTAATTACCATATAGTGTGGAGAATTGCTCTGTTATGTTGAGAATGTTTGTTTTCTTGGATTTGGTGATATGCTATTGTGTGATCTTTACTCATTAAGGCCTGTCCTATGTGTGAGTTTGAGTCTTTATTGGATATGTAATCGGTTTTGTTTTGTACAATCTGTAATGAAAACATAATACCAGAAAGCAAGAAAATTGCAGTTTAGTTTCATATATGATTGTTGATAAAAAGTTTGTAGTAGTCTCATCTCATGTATGGTGTTGATGATGATTGATCAGGATTGGTGGATCAGGAATGGACCTGAGGAGCAAGGCCAGGGTAATTAATATTCTTGTTCCTTTTCTCAAATATCAACACTTGACTATGAAGTATGAACAGTAGGATAACATAGTTTTTCAATGGAGTTTTTGGTTGTTAATGATTTTTGTTTGATTCAGACTCTGCCAGCTCCAGTTTCTGATCCTTCTAAGCTACCAAAGTGGAATTACGACGGTTCATCGACCAACCAGGCTCCCGGGGAGGACTCCGAGGTTATCCTCTAGTAAGTTCACTGATGCTCCTTTTGTAGATGAATAGAACAAAATCTGAACCTGCCTTGATGAGTTTAGATGGTTATGGTTGATTTTTTTAACATGTTTGGTGTTGAATTCGTTTTCAGTCCTCAGGCGATTTTCCCCGATCCCTTCAGGAGAGGAAAGCACATACTTGTAAGCACTCTTTGTTATTGAGATTGAACCAGGATCTTTGTGTCCTGTTTGCTAAACCTTGGAAAAAGATAATCTAAACATTATTAATCTGTGTTCCGTTTTTACAGGTCATGTGTGACTGCTACACCCCGGCAGGAGAGCCTATTCCCACGAACAAGAGACATGCTGCAGCCAAAATTTTCAGCCATCCTGATGTTGAAGCTGAGGTGCCTTGGTATGGGATAGAACAGGAGTACACTCTGTTGCAGAAGGATACTAACTGGCCCCTGGGCTGGCCTGTCGGAGGTTATCCGGCACCACAGGTTGTTATCAGCCTGAAACTTCTATGTTTATGTTCCTTTCGCATGTAGCTAATCTTTCCGTTTACCACAGGGACCATACTACTGCGGTATTGGTGCTGATAAGGCCTATGGTCGTGACATCGTTGATGCTCACTACAAAGCCTGCTTGTATGCAGGCATCAACATTAGTGGAATCAATGGTGAGGTCATGCCTGGCCAGGTAAAAAGATGAACAACACCAAACTCACTTCCAAAATTATTACCTCGACCATGTATATAAGTAACACCCTTCGAGAAAATGATGAACTGTGTCTGTGTTGTGTACAGTGGGAATTCCAAGTAGGCCCTTCTGTTGGTATATCAGCAAGTGATCAAGTCTGGGTGGCTCGTTACCTTCTAGAGGTAGTTAGCGTTGTCAATTAACGGAACGTTTTACATCAAGAATTTGTGCCTATTTTAACATGTTTATGTTGCCTTAACAGAGGATCACTGAGCTCGCGGGAGTTGTCTGTTCATTCGATCCCAAGCCTATTAAAGGGGACTGGAATGGTGCTGGTGCACATACCAACTACAGGTTCGGATTCAGCTCTACATACATATAAATGTTTAAACTGCAATTATTGATTTCTTTTCGAATAATGCCTATATAACTTTATTCAGCACGAAGTCCATGCGAGAGGAAGGAGGGTATGAAGTGATCAAAAAGGCAATTGAGAAGCTGGGCTTGAAGCACAAGGAGCACATTGCAGCTTATGGTGAAGGAAATGAACGCCGTCTAACAGGAAAACACGAGACTGCTGATATAAACACGTTTAAATGGGTAAATACCGTATTGTTTCTGTTCAGGAACGGCCTCATTGGTTCAACCATACGCGTACATTAGTACTAACATACTCTTGTGTATCAACAGGGAGTGGCTAACCGAGGAGCTTCCATCAGGGTTGGGAGAGACACCGAGAAGGAAGGTAAAGGCTACTTCGAGGATAGGCGACCAGCGTCCAACATGGACCCATACACCGTGACAAGCATGATCGCTGAGACAACCCTCCTCTGGAAACCGTAGAAAGATTGGCAGATTCAGACTTGCATTGTTCATTGTTATTATTATGGTTTCAAGAATGATTTGGATTTGTTTAGGCTGATTTACTTTACATATACCATTATGGATTTCTATGTCTGCACTGATAGTTATTGGAAATTTGAAATGCATTTTGGATTCAATTTATCTTGTTTTCTTCATCTTTCGCAACTTCAAATAAGTGCATTTTATGTAAAAATATATATAAAAATTCATACATAAAAATTCAATTCGAATTATAAGAATTTACCTCAAGTTCTATATTAAACAGTTAAATAACTAGTTTTACAATTAGTTTGTTTCACAAACTGGGCAAGGATAGTGTTACTTTATTTTTGTCGGATTGCGTCAATTGCGATGTTAACAATGTCAATACGTAGTTTGTACTTGGCCGGACCTAAAAATACTCTACATCGTTGGAATTCAAGAAACAGAGTTTTAAAATAAATAGTCAATTAGTCTTTAACTTTCTATCCGCAATAAGCTTAGATCACGTCAATAACGTGATTCCAGCACATATGATGTTAACAATAAATACATAAATACTTGTTTCTCCACAATTATTTTATTCAACTACTACTTCATCAGTCCTTTGATCCACTTGGGCTACGTGATAGCAACTAAAGATGGAGTACACACATTTATATCGATTGATTATTGATGTTGCTTGTCGACTGTGGACAATATACCGAACTAAATTGTACTGTAGTGCTTAAAAATAAAGAAGGATATACTTTTAATTATAGGGATTATAGGGAGTAGTTTATACGAAAAGTTAAAAATAATAATAAAAAATAAAAAAAATAATGAGGAAAAATGTACTTTCAGTGGTAAAATGTATAATTTATATACAAATTTGAGATTGTTTATTATTTGTTAGTGGAGGGGTAACCTACTTTTTTAGTAATGTATGCATTTTAGTGAAACGGTTAAAAATGACAAATGTATGAATTTGATATAATGGAGGAATTTATAACCTCCGAATTGAATTTGTCACAAGTCTCAACTTCAATTTAACTTTACTTTTACAGTTTGCAGATTATTACGTTAGCATAAAATTTACCTAATGCATGCACATCATCATTTCTCAAGCAAATGTTGTTAACAAACTAGTTAAAAGCGTGACATACAATACAACCATATTCCAAGAGACGGGGGAAGAGAAATTCCACTCCTCCGTCATATCTGGTCAATAAACTACCTCTCCATTCACGCAACACTTGTAAAATTCCATAATCATGTTTAAGGTGGTCAGAAAGAAAAAAGAAGTAGCAGTATTTCTTCTGGGGTAAATTGTAATGTGTGCATTATCCAGGTGCATTTCTTTAATTAACCCTAATTACTTTTGTTATTATAAATTGATTAACAAATAAGAAATAAAGAGCACTCAAAAGTTACTTATTTTATGACAAGGTGAGTAACTTTGCTACCTTATAAGGTGAATGAAAGAATAAAGTAGATGTTTACCAAAGATCCTTATCTAGTCAAACCACCTTATTTTGTATACATTGGTCAAATGAGGTGAAATCTGCTTATAAGGCGTTGCTTTAGATGAGAAAAATGTGATGAAGATAGAGAGATGAAAGATGCAATAAAATCCAATAGAATGGCAATGCTTATCTTTACATAGTATTTATCATGATGAAGCAATTTAGTGTGGTAGTAATAGTAGTAGTGGCAGGAGTAAAACAGGACAAAGAAACCATAACCTTAAGACTACAGAGGACATTTGTTACACTGCAAGTTTGTTACAGGCAAAAATAATGAGCTTTCACTGTGATCCTCATCTTTATTCTAGTATTTACAAACTTGAAATGCCAAAAAATAGATTTCTTATAGAATGATATTGCCAAATGAGTAACTATGTTGTACCACTATATATCTAAAAGGATTTTAATCTACGAGTAAAGGTGCAACAAGGGTCAAGCTAATTACTATGTATGCCTTTTTAATGCACCAGCAAGAATGATATACTCAGCCAAATAGAGTTATCTTGCCTGTGATGTGGTCCAGGTGAAACACTGCACCGCCTGACTTCATCGGCTCAGTAAGGGTCATTGAGAATTCTTCTGTATCCAGACCTGCAAAATGAATCTGCTTCATTTCAAATGTGCCAGGCAATGCCGGTGGTTATTCATGATTAAATTTAAACCCATCTTTTATTATAGCAATTATGTGAGGAAGCTTAATGTAAGGAAAGATGAACATGAAAAGTAGGATAAAATATATTAAATCAAAAGAAGTTTCATGATAAAATCTGTATCATTTCATGTAAAGCTTAGCATAATATCTGCTAATGTTCCTTGATTTTGCATTTCCATAAATAAATACTGTACTTCATGAATCACGAGTGCAGAGATCTACGAGTTGTGTCACATTTCAGTTTTCCGCGGGAGCACTGATAACCCGCATCACAAAAACAGCGCCAAACCAAATTGTAATTTTTCCAACATTCAATTATATTTAGAGAGAATTGACACCAAAAAGCTTCTTTCTTCAAATAAGAAAATGAAATGGTCCAGTAGGGTTGAAAGGAATTGAAAATGAGGAGTTTTTGTGTGGAAATTTTGAATACAGTCTGAACAACAAAACTTGACATATGGGCCTTGGCGTTAGTTAGTAGTTGCACACTTGCACATCAAATTTTTGTATGATATAATTCCTACACTAACTGTTTATATGTGATGAGACTAGTTTGATATACATAAGCCACAATTAGAACATAGAGAAGATACTACCTTACTAGTCATTAATCCGTATGATGCCTTCAAACCACAGGACAAGAGCTTCAAGTTGTTGGACGTGTCATAGTAGATGAACCCCGTCCCAATGGAATAATACTGGGAAGGCCCTCATCAAGCACTGCCTCCTCTACTACCGGAACTGCAGAAACACAAATTTGAGGTACAATCAGGGTAAAAAATTAAATATGCACGACGAGAAGAACTAGTTGCCTAGACTCAACAATAAAAATATACTTTACCTATGATGTCTTGCCCAGCCTGAGTCCCAGCAATTCCAATGCATGAGAACAATGAAGTTTCATCTATCTTCAATTGCTCGTACGCAGCATACACATCATCGATTGTAGCGGATTCATAGAGTGAGATTAGGTCTTTAATGCAAGACATATCCTGTGTTCAGTAGAATAAAAATTGTCAATGTCTAGGGAGAACAACATGTGATATAGTAATGGAGAGCACAGGAGAAGCTGGATAGAGCATATCTCTTCAATATCCAAATTTAAGTTTTTCTTTAGTTTTTCAAATGTGAATAAGTCCTTACCTTCCTTGGGACAGATGTTGCTTGCAAATGAGCCATCAACCCTAGCCAATACGCATTTGACTTAATTTCTGCTTCATGGCGCATCAACAGTGTTCTTCTAGCCTATAAAAGCATGCATAGAATCAAAGTTCAATAATCAAATAGACATTAGACAATAGCAATATTTTGACCAATTAGATATATTAGGTAGAGTATAATAATCTTGAACTAACCCTATCCAACTCCCTCGGGGCAATCTTGTTGCTGTGCAGGCCTCTGAGGACATTCTTGCAAGCATCAACAGCTTTATGAACCTGAAGTATTGAGTAGAATGAAATGACTAAAAATTAGTACTAGTAGATCGTAAAAACCATCATAAATGACCCTGGCAGAATAAAGTCACCTTTCCAGGGGTTGATGTCACCGAGATCACATACCACCCAAGATTCAACCGATCAAAAAGATTTAATTCAAATGACACATCATATGTCAATCCAAGAGAATCTCTGACAGTTGTAAAGAGCCTATTTGAAGATAAGAAAACCAAAATCAATATTTATATTCAACAATGTCTTATAACTATATATCTAATTCACACAAGAAATAAATAAATATTGCATGCCACAGGTAATCAAGGATCATCTGTATTTACGATTTACATTCAGTAGTCTATTCAATACCAGTCAAACTATCAATTTGAAAGATTGTTTTTAAATCAGAAAGTTCACCCATGCACGTAACCTTTCTTCAATATATTTTACAAGAACAAGGGGAGTATCTATTGCAGCACTTCACATAAATAAAAACAATAAAAGCAGATTGTCCATGACGAGTTTGAAAGTCCTAGCAAACCACATTCGACCAACAAGGTAAAGAAGGAAAAGAAGGAATTCTTCAAGCTGCTACATCAGTACCGACCCCTATCCAGTCACAAGTAAAAGCCAGAAGTAGAAGTACATGATCACCAAACAGTTATTGAGCTGAAGTGCTTTTGTGATTAAAAAATATGAAATATATGGCGGATAACATTGTTGAACTAAAAGGACCGAAAAAATTGATTTAGATGGCATATGGAGTTTCCCATGTGTGGCAAAACAAAACTTATAATTTTGTAGTAACAATTAGTAATAATAAGTAAAGACCATTATTTCCTTAATAGTACAAAAGAGTTGTCTATTAAAGTACCTGGAATTTATTATCTCAGCTAAGAGGCCCATTGAAATGGCAAAGAACAATGGATGGGCCCGTAATCCTTCTTGCATATATGTTTTTACATTGTCCACTCCTCCAGGATGTTCATCTGAACTTTGAATCCCATCTGGAGAACAAAATGTCTATATTGTTCATGGCTATACACCTTAATCACAGGATTATACACTGTTTTGCACAACGTAAACCAAGTTCCCCTTATCTTCATACTATTTTAATGCATAAGACAACTGGAACTGGTATATCTTGCTCCATGCATATTGTATAAATATATTTCGTACATATCAACAATATAAAGGTTGGTTTTTCATTTTAATCAGTGAACTACATTGCATGTTAGTACATTCTTAAATTTGTGATTTTATTGGATTGACCAAATTGTCAACACCATAACCCCATATGCCTAAGCATCAGTAACCATCCTCTGAAAACCTGTCTGCCTATTTATAACACATGTAAAATATATGCTCACAAAATACTATATCAAACCTATTGACTTTATCTACATGAAAACAAAGGCAAAAAAAACAAAAATACTCAAAGATCCAAGGTCTAGTCTAGCTTTACGTGACGCCACACACCGACAGCCCAATAAATAGTAAATACTATGATACAAAGGACGTACCAAGTGGTGTGACACCATTGACAGTTTCAAGAAGATTATTTCCCTGGGAAGTAAATCCCCAGCGGTTTGGAGCAGGACCTGCTATGTATGCACATGCTCGCTCATCAGTGTCCTTCAAAAATACCTGCACGCAGATGACCAGAAACCCAACCGGTTAAGCAATGGGAAGCCAAATGAACAATTACAAAAAACTTGCAAGGCTTATAAAATCAAATATAGCAGTACAACTGGCACATGAGTCCAGCCCACACAAACTGTTCAAGAGCTCTTCTTTTACCTGTTGGTGCTGCAAATCACCCGTGTATGGACGGAATAAAATGGGACTGTAACTAAGTGGCTTCCCAGAGCCACTTGTTTTTCTAACAGTACCCAAGTACTCCAGGATACAAGCCTCAATATCCTCTTCTGAAAATTCTCCAACTATACTCACCTGCAAGAACCACAAAATACTTGAAGATTTTATTGGTGTATTGAACAAGAAGTTTATAAATTTCAGAGAGTTCTTTCATTACTAGGCTGAGACAATATCCCGAAAACAGCCATGTTTAAGCAAAGAACAATGTAAGCGAATTCCGAGATGCAGACCTCCATGTTATCACTGACAAATTGACTCATCACTGCATCTTTGACTTGTTCCAGTGATAAGCTTTGTAGTGAATTTGGTGTGGGCTCAACAAAACGTTCATCTCCATCCAGCATAGCAAGCATGAGTTTGTGGGCAGTGGAACGCTCTAAGCTTTTAGGAATAGACCGGTAAAAGGACAGATATAACTGCTTTGCTCTATCGAATGCATCATCCAACCAAACACTATGCTGCAGAAAACAGTGTTCATAGAAACGTAGAAAGTTATAAAGGTAGTCTAATGGCCCTGCATTTGTTTGACTGGACCAGGAGTGCAAAACAATAGCATTAACTGCCAATAGAGAAACAGTGTCCTGAGACAACAGTCATTTATTCGTAAACGTATTTCTGTGTTGGGCATATAACTTGTTCCATGATTGAAGAAGAAAAATACTCTAATCTGAAGCAAACTGATAAAGTTACATAATAGGACCCTGAACCCCCCTCCCCCTTAGCAGATTGCAAAAGTGAATTACTGCAGAAAAAACAAAAGGAAAAAAAATCCTCCATAATAAACGTAAGGGACGGAAGGATATAGGATGTGAACAATTACAAGTACCCCCCGATTGTTTGCTCGCATCCCCGTTTTGGACGTCCCACTAATATTTAATCATTCCTAAATTAGCAAAAATAAAAACCCCACATACTTTATTATTAAGCTTCTCTTCTTATACCCATCTACTTATTACCATACCACTCATCTTTCTACTTAATTTGAGGGTTTATAGTATACTAATGAAACATGAGAGCAAGTTACGCGTATTATTGTGGTACCTGATTACAAATAATGGAATATAAGTATAAGAAGGTGAGTAATATCGTTACCTCAAGCACCATGTGAAGTAACTGGAATGCAGCACGCATACCATTGTCTCTCAAAGTAAATCGGAATTCCATGCATATAAACTCTTCTGTGGACTCCAGAGAGCAGTTTATTAAGTGATTCACACAGAAGAGTTCGACCTGGTGCAAACATAAACACATTTGACAAACTTCAATATTAAGTAAGGAAGAAATAAAGCAGCCCATGTCCACACAATCATCCAAGACAAGACAAGAGAATTTGAAAATCAATCAAAGCAGAAAATTGCTATATGGAAAAGAGAAAACTAGCACAGATGTAGTTATCCCATCATGTCCTCATAAATTGGCTGCTTCCACCCATATTAGCCACTAAGTACCCGTTTGCAAAAAAAATTGGTCTACGCGAAGAGATTAAATGATGTTGAATTACGTAAAATGTCTTCTATGTGATCCTGGTGGGTATTTGTAACAGGTGCTGAAATAGAGAGTATATGTGATTTCTGAGAATCCAATAGTGGGCTGATAAAAAAAAAAAGCCTTTTGAACTTCTTTGTAGCTGTAAAATAATTAAAAGCTGGTTTTGCAAGCACCGTTTCTGGTGCTCCGCCACAGATAAGCTACAATCAGTTTACAAATAATACATTTACAACAGGCACCATACATTGTGTGACTAAAAAGTTCATAGACTGCTTTCTATTTTACTGAAAATTATTCCCGCTTTGAAAAAAATCAGAGGCATACTATAGTGCTTCTATGGTGAAATCAATATACACGTGACTTCAGATAAATAATATGTAAGAAAAGCTGCATTTCATGTTCTTACAAATAAATATCAAGACATTAGAGATCAACTAAAAAGACAAGTAAAGTTATAAAAATCACAAACTACAAAATGGGTAGAACTTTTGGAGATTAACCTGTTCACGTGAGAAATCTCCTACACGGCCTCCCTCGCTCAAAGTTCGGACACCAACTATAACAGCTCCCTTTTCTTCAGAAGTTTCAGCTGCTCTACCGCCACCAACTATTAGGCGCATGACACCACAATTGGCTTCATTTTTGGATATCTAGTATGAAAAGTATGTGAAGTTTAGAAGACGGAAGTCTAATAAGATTAAATATTTCAATACTTCTATTTAACAATGCAGCAGAAAACTAGTGTAGCAATTATGATGTTCTAACACGATCATAATTCATAACTCACAACATGGGTTGTCCTTTTCCACAAATTGTAGTTGTGAACTTAAGATGGAAAAATTAAGTGACCAGCAAGTTAAATTTACCACTCATTATATGATACTGTTTGCTGCAGCTTTCAATTCAAGATTCACAAAACCAAATGTTTTGTTGCTATGATCAATTGACCGTATAATGAAGTGATGGCTGCTTAGTAGGCTTTTAAACTGTAATAGAAAAATGATTCAGACAGCGGGATAAATTATTGGAAATTGTGAAGGTCTTTAATTTCTCAAAACAACTATACATGCTTAGATTAAAGAACTATACTGTGGAGCAGAGGTATCAAATTTCAGAACTCTGACAATAACAGATGATAAATAATCACCTGATGATGATGATTTTATGGGGCACATGCATGCAGGTAGATGTTCAGCTTGAAGGTTTCATATATTCATGACACCCTCATGTCAGATAACAGAAAAGGGGTGAAAAAGGAGCTTTTATAATTGGCAAAATATGAAATATGAGAGGTTCAATCACCTTGTAATTTACAGGAATTCCATTTGAAAGCCGCCTTTGTACAACTCCAGTTTCTTCATCGTAAACCCTTGTTACTTGTTCTTGATTAACAGGAATAAAACATGGACTTCGCTGCATCTTTAACTCTTGAAGACTTTCTGAAGATATCAACTCTTTTGGTATCTCTAACTGGAAAAGCAAGAAAACCAATAGTAAGTCAAAATAAAAGATTATGATGGATGGTCATGAGGGCTTAGAGAAACAGAAGCTTCAATCTCATAACAAAACCCCTTCTTTTTATTATCAAGCTTGCTATTGTATCGACCTGTGGAGATAATGTGATATAGTGTTCTTTAAGAATCAATACCTCCGGCTCAGCTTCGATGGGTTCCTTCAAACCAGCTTCAATAGCCCTCAAGATCTCTTCAGGCTCTATCTTGAATTCAGACTCACCAATTCCATCGATGTGAACTTTCTTTGGTACACATGCAACAATTGCAGCTGGGATAGGCGCAGATGGTTTTCCAAAATCAGCTATGAACTCCAACACCTCTGCACCAATAGCATTAACCTGAGACATAAAAAGTGGCATCAGTTTCTGCAGATACATGCTATTGAATCTTTATTCTGTCATTACCAGAATGATATTATATCTAAAAACAGGTAAGAGAGCATTTCCTGCATCTTACAGGTAGTCATGGCACAACATGACACCATGGAGATGCAACGTTGAAAGGAAACACTTTCACTGGCAAAAAACGTTGAAAAGTACCTCCTCTAGGGTAACGGTGCCTGCAATAGCAACCAGACACTCATGCCCTTGTCTTTGGTCCATCACAGTATGGCCTAGTGCATCACTCTCCATTACAAAATCTAAGTTATCCACTGATGATACATTGTCAATCATAGCAGCCAACTGTTCACTGTCCTTCAATAGTGCGTCCAGGTAACGTGCTAATTCACCGTTTGTAACACCAAATTCTTTGAGCCTCCTCACCTGGGACGTAAAATGTTCACATGTATAGTAAAGATATAGTAGTAAATGAGGAGGTGTTGATGGGAATAAATTGAGTGGAAAACAGAAATAGCCAACCTCTTGAACTGCAACTTTAATTGCATTTTGCCAATTTTGAGGTTCTGCAGTCACCGTAAGGGTGGTAACTGTACAACCTTCTCTGCCAGAGTCACTATGGTCCATCTCCACTGAGGTGAATGGAGGATTTGAACTCTACAATATTCTTACAATTAGGAATCCAAGCTTTGAAGATCACGATCACAATAATAATAAATTTTGAACCTGGTTTACATTTTACTTTGTGTCTTTGAGAGTAATAAATTAACAATACTAAGACTTGGTATCAGCTAATGCATGATATTAGATGCATTATAGTACATTGGATGGGAATATCTGCGCATTCAGTTTTGGGAGAAACAATAAGAAGATCAATGCACCTTGTATCTTGTGTTGATACGGAAATGTAAAGCAGAGAGAAATATCCTCTTCATCAGCACGTTCCGCAAATCACCATATGTACGGACCTTCTTGACAGGAATCTGAAATGTAAGATCAATATCGCAAACATAAGAAGCAAATTTGGATAAGAGAACCACTTCAATATGTAATTTACAAGGTCGCCTTGTAGGAATTATCATGTGTCGACTACTTGACTAGCACATGCCTATTAGCATAGGAGAACCAGGTACAAAAGGCAAAGTCAAATTAGATGATTTTCTGGAACCAATGCAATAGGCATCTAAAGGCTTTGGTTAGAGACCTGAAACTATTTTGGAAGTCTAGTTTTGAGACTAGCACATGCCTATTAGCATAGGAGAAGTGGAGAACCAGGTACAAAAGGCAAAGTGAAATTAGATGATTTTCTGGAAACAATGCAATAGGCAGCTAAGGCTTTGGTTAGGGACCTGAATATGAAATTATTTTAGAAGTCTAGTTTTGACTGAGAGAGCCCATTATAAAAAATAGTACAGATAAAAGTTCATCAATTAAGATAGCTGATTATGCAGAACAGACAACTCGCTTTCTCACAGCTCCCAGAGTCAACCTCATCCAATTATGCATCTGTTAAAACTGAAGGATAACTAGAAAAAGGGCCCATTACTATTTAAATCGGTCCAGAGTCGACAAAGTAAACGTAGATGAATGAGGAAAGAAAATTTGAGAGGAAGAGTGGCCAAAACAATTTGTTAAAGCGAAATTTTACAGAATCAATAAAAGCATGGAAGATAGCCAGGCATGAATATTTAAAGTGGAAGAATGTAAATAAACATTGGCACCAACCTTGCAAAACATGTTAATTAAGAAATTCTGTAGCAATTCATGCTGAAAAATTTGTGGAGGCTTTGCTTCTGCATGGCTTCCAGGAATCGACCAATTGTGCTGAACGGGGGGACGAACAGCGTGTCTTTCCCTTCTAAAACTTTTCGACTGTTCCATCAATCCAGATGACCGTTCAGGAGATAATCCATTAGCTAGTCCAAGCTTCGGGGCAAGGAAATTAGCCATTGCACCAAAAGGACTCGGTGTAGGGGCAGCAGGGATCTCATTCTCTGAGTCAGTCTGTCCAAAGACAGCCTGAAAAAGATTTTAGAAATTAACTAGATTCAATAGGGGTAGTAACAAACATGAACTCATATATCACACTATAAACTGGCATAGCTCACAGGGTACCTATAGGAATGTACCTCGATGTGCTTAACGGTCCTCGGAATATCATCGATATCCCCAACAATGTACAGTGTGGCATTTGCTGGAAAGTACCAGCGCTCATGAAATTTCCGGATTTTATCCGCATCCCATTTCTTAATCTGCTCCTCCAGTCCAATGGGAAAGCGTTTGCTCAACTTGTTCTCAGAATGCAAGTATTGCAACAACTGCCAACAAACAAGAGCTAGGTGAATAGATTCGGCGGAAGGTAAAAGCAGAAGTAAATAAGAGCTACTTATTAATCACTCCTGTAGCAAGTACCTGGCAATCGACACGATACTCTATTGTATTCATCATTTGCAGTTCTGATAAGATTGCCCGTCTTTCTTTTTCAACGCGAGAAGCCAGAAATTTTGGGTGGAAAGCAATCTATGGAATTAAACGATAAAATTGATCAACAAGCTAAGCTGGCCCAGTATTTATGTTTTTGATTGAGTGGACGGATAGGGAATTATACCTCATCCAATGCATCAAGAACAACTGGCAGCAAATCATCAGATTCCTAAACATCAGAGAAACACGAAGTGGTAAGAATATAAACAAGACAGGACTGATCACAACACAAGAGTCAGTAGACAAATAAAAAATGACTCATCTATTTGGAACTTGGTAAAGAGGAGAGGAAGCCTAAACAGATGAGTTATCATAATAGACAACTAAAAGTGCAATAAACCTTTGAACTAGTTGGTGAGTGGATATGAAACACAGTATGATGGAAATCTGTGTAAGCATTCGATCTTGCGCCAGTTCCCAGCAGTTTCTCACGTTTCTTACTCCCAAGAAATGCAACATGTTCAATCATATGAGCAATTCCTTGCTCGTCTTCTTCCTCATCAATTGATCCCGCGTGAACTTCCATATGAGCTTCAAACCTATTTATTAAAAGTTTATCACATGGACATAAGACTGATAAGAGAAAATAATATATACATACATAATAGGGAGTCTGTGTCTACGACTCGTTGCTACAATCACAGACCATCCTAAATTGCATTATCATGAGCATTATTGGCATGTATCTGGTAAATAGTGCTGAAGAGTAGTACCTATTAGGTGGGACTTTGTTCGGCAAAATGAGGTAGCGCAGACCATTACTCAGTTGTCCTCGATGCAGCTTAGGGTGAGAAGGTACCTCAGAGTTCAAAAAACGCTCAAATTCTGCTCTCTCTACTTCTAAATCTAATGACTCCAGACCCTGTTTTTCTGTAACACCATCAGGCCAAGTTGTACTTGCAGCATGTGGTTCTTCAGGCCCCACACTGGCGCGTGGAACAATAACTCTTTTGAACTGACGATCAACCTGCTTAAGTGAATTAGACTGAAGTCAGCCCAGACAATCCAAAAGTGATGATTATACTTTGTGATTTTGAGCAAACATAACCGCCTACTGCATATAGGCTATGGCAATACATATCGCCATTTTTTCTATAAGCAGTGGCAGCACAAATTGGAAAAGGAACAATAATACACAAAAGAAAGATTGTGAGCAGACCAAGCATTGAACTGTTGTAGATTTGTCAAGCAAAATTACTGCTAGAGAAGCTATTCTGAAGAATAAAGATATACTAGTTTCACAAGGAAGAAGCTTCATTACATTCATGATTGGGCACATAAATGAAAAACAAAGGAAAGGAGAGGACATATAAAATATCTAATGCCTTCTTTTAATTCCCTGCAATCCCAAAATGTCTACCCTAAAAGGAACAGTCAAGCAAAAGAATCATTATCTGCAACAAAGAGTATGAAAATGGAATAGGTTTTTTTTTTTTTTTTTAGCTGCAGTGAGAAAACGAGGAATGTAAGTAATAAAATAAGAATGACCACAGCCCATTATGAAACAGATTACCAGAGCAATAGAATTAAAAAAAAATATAACCAAAAAAGAGACAAGGCGGAAGATAAATGACATAGCAAGCGAAAGTTGGCACAGGTGTGAAACGTGCTTTTAGGAAACTTAGTTAATACAAGATTATTAGAAGTAGATGCTGAAAAGGACTGCCGTTTACTGACGCTTACATTAGCATTATCAAGTGCAGGCTTTAGGATACGAAGATTTGACTTATCAACAAAGAATCCGGAGGAAAATCTGTTAACACCAATCTGCTTTCTTTTGAAGGAATGGAAGCAAGACACTCCTCGGCACTTATCCGGCAATTGTGCGCGGGGCAATAATCCATTAGGCTCGGTAGAATATCTTCTCCATGTATTCTGCATTTAAGAACAACAACATATGAGACGTCCACCTCCACAATGTTAGAGAGAAGATGTATATCAAGACGACAAACATATAAATTTAGCAATATATGATTTTAAAACAAGGTTGAAATAGATGCTTGAATTTCTATTAAGACCTAGTACACTTCAGTCATTCCATGCATCTCCAATTCTGGCTTAAACTGGAATTAAGATTGTTTGGGGTGCCAGTAAGCATTGATCATCAGCGTTCAAGGCTCCCTCCACTGTACCGTGGACGGTGAAAACAAACACCAGTTGAACCTTGCAAGCAAGAGCTATTTACAACTATGATGAACGAGCTCAAAGTTAGTTGACCCTTACATACCAGGCACATCCACTATCATTAACAACCTCCGCTAAACAATATGTGCATCACACAATCACTTCCGCTCCGTTATGTTACTAAAACAATACTTCATCATGAAGAGCACTATTGTTCTTCATTATATAGCCTCGGCAGTCAGCATAATTCATTCTTAGGGGAGAACTATGAACAGGAACAAGTTACACACGAGCCTATGCATTTTAGGTCTAATGCCTGTATATTGTAATAATTTATGCCGAAATGGAAAATAAACACCTCGACCGAATCATTAATTATACATTATTAACTTCTGACTCCTTCGGGCAGAAAGCAGAGCTAGTCTTATTCAATTTAAGCTACCGGAAAACCACTTCCTCAGAAGAAATGGACGAATTGTATAGAACATGAACCACTACCATAAGTAAACCTCTACAATTGTTTAACACAAACACAGATACAAAACTACAACAAATTCTTCGAACAAACGACCATAAAACCGAAATATAGAGCTATGAACTTCGATGAAACGAAATTGGAAGAGACGTACTACCTTATTACTAACAAGATAAGCTCGATTACATCGACGCCTTTGTGGGAGCAGAGTAATCGAGTTCCTGGGCTGAATTCGATGAAGGTGAGGTGGAGGCAATAGAGTGGAGCTAGAGTTATCTTTATGATTATTATGATGATTGTGATAATTAGTAATATGAATTGGGGCTAAAAGAGGCTTTGTGCTGAATGCAACTGATGCGTTCTGCATAGTTGTAAGAATAAATACGAAGCTCCAATACAAATGGAGGTCCAGATAATGGTACAGAGAGGGTTTTGTTTGTGTGTGTGAGGATATTGGATTGAAGAAGAAGAAAAGGGTGAAAAATGTTTGGGGCTGAAAATGTGAACTTGAAATAGTATGATGGTTAAGATTCAGAGAACCGGAAGGCTTTGTTGTTGTACTTGTGGCTTGGGTTGGGTGGCCGGTCTAGATCTTTTTATTTTTTCAAAATTCAACAAAATATCATTCTTATATTTATTTTGTTTTTTGTTTGTCTCTAGTATTATTCAATTATGATTTAATAATAAAATGTAAGAAACCTTACCTTACAGGTTCACTCATAAACCGGAGGGTCGTGGTGTCCCCAAGTCGAAGCTTAACGAGTATCATGCTTGGCTAGTTAAATTAAGAGTTTGACTTGCTCGACATGGTAATCGGGTTGACCACGAGCTTCACGTTGTACTTAATTATCTGACGAGTCGAGTTGATATTGATAAGGCTCGCTATCTTAGTTCATTTATCTTTATGTGTTTAGTTTTAACGATCTCAACAATTTTATTGTTATCAAGTTCGAATTGAAACTCTGACTGACTGATCACTACAGGTTGATCGGATTCAATTGTGACGAAGTTCATTCAAGTAAAGAGTATAACTTCAATTCGGCTAGTTAAATAGTCCTAGGCGTGTATATTCATTTTCGAACTCAAACGGACATTATAAACATTATAGATTCTTACGATTTACATTTCATTTTATGCACAATATAATTACATAGATAATGTACCGCGATCTATTGCGCAGAGGACACATGATATGATATGGCTTACAATTTACATGTCATTCCATGCGCAACATGATTAAATAGATGTATCGCAAAATCTATAGCACGAAGGTTGCGATATGATGATATGCCTAGTAATAACATTTACAATATCAATATGGCAATTTCTTTACATAAAATCAGATTATAAATAAGAATTACAATCATCATCCAGGAGGGGAGAATATTAAAGGGTATAACTTCAATTGTGACGAAGTTCATTCAAGTAAAGAGTATAACTTCAATTCGGCTAGTTAAATAGTCCTAGGCGTGCATATTCGTTTTTCAACTCAGACGGATATTATAAACATTATATATTCTTACGATTCACATCTCATTTTATGCACAATATGATTTCATAGATAATGTACCGCGATCTATTGCGCAAAGGGCACATGATATGATATGGCTTACAATTTACATGTCATTCCATGCGCAACATGATTAAATAGATGTTGTATCGCAATATCTATAGCACGAAGGTTGCGATATGATGATGTGCCTAGTAATAACATTTACAATATCAATATGTCAATTTCTTTACATAAAATTAGATTATAAATAGGAATGTCATTACAGTAATCATCCAGGAGGGGAGAATATTAAAAGGAGATTGTCAAATGAACATTTGACAAAATGACATAAAGTGAATAAGATTACAATTTCCTTAAAGAAGATAAGTGGAATTATAATTGTTTCCTGATATGTGCCAGAGATTGCAAGTATAAGTATTAACACTCACTCATTGAGTGGATCATCATCTACTACTTGTAAGCAGCTATCACTAAATTGTTGGAGCTTTTTTTAGTGCAAAAAAAAAATCACAAATCAATTTCTTATTGTCATCCTTTTCAACCTCCTTCCATGGCAGAATCCGCACTTAACCTGTTGAAGGTCAGTTCTTAAATGTGCATGCACGTGTTTCCTTCTTTTCTGTTTATTTGTTTGACATGTTCTATTTAGTGCCATTCTAGTCATGGATTTGTACTCTTAAAATGGAACAGATTGGAGATGATGTTCAATGTGGTGATAGAATTTAGCAACCTGCCAGATTCAATCCTGAGCCAAATTATGTCAATTATTCCCCTAAAAAATGCTCTGGCTACCAGAGTTCTTTGAAGAGATGGAGAAATATTTTTTCATTCGGAGTTGCCCCATTTAGAATCACTCTTGATGATTCTGGTTCAACTAGTTTCGTAGACTTTGTGGACAGGCTGTTGAGTGTAACATTCGCTAGCGTAGCATGTGTCCAATCTTTGGAGTTCAAGTGTCAACAGGATTATGGTGATGCCAAGATTGTCTCATGGATTGATGCTGCTGTGCGGCTTAACATTGAGGATCTCATGCTCAATGTCTTCTCCATAAATGATACGTTTTCATTGTTCCAGTGCCTCAATGGTTGCAGGACGTTGGAGACATTGGAGTTTCGGGATACAAAGTTTGTTCACTTGCGAGTTCCAGATAATTTTGTTTTACCGAATCTCAAGATGCTAATCATCCATCGAGTAAAGTTTGCACGCCATCAAAATGTGGACGCTATCAATGCACTAATCGCTGGTTGTCCCATTTTGGAAAACTTAATATTTTGGAGATGTTACTTCCAATTTGTGGGGCTTCTTTGCATCAGGTCTCACTTCCTTAAGTGCTTTCATGTGGAGCAATCTTCATTTGGATCAACATGTGGGCTAGTTCTTGATGCGCCAAACCTTGAACATTTTTTCTATGAAGACTATGATTGTAGAAACTTGAACATTTCTTAATTCAACTCTATAGTACGTGCCCATATTGACGTTGATCAAGGAGAAAGCACCATGAAGCTTGTTACAGCCTGCTCCAGCACCACCAGTATGAGTTTATCTGGTCACACAATCGTAGTGAGTTCTTACTATTCAGTTGGCTTCGTGTTTTATTTTGAATTGCGCAATAACTATGAGCTAAGTTAGCGCAAGTGAACATTTATTACCAGTCAGAATGTGATGAAACATAGAATTAACGCAAACATTACCTTTGATATTGGCTTGCAGGCTCTTTTTAATTCAGTCGGATCGCTCCCAGTATTTCCAATCTTGAGTCACCTAGAACTTGGTTTCCTGGGATTCACCGGATGGACAATACTGGCGCATTTATTGTGGAATGCACCATATCTTCAAGAACTGAGGCTTGTAGAGGTGTTTGCCTGTCATAGTAATTTAATTTTTGCAAAAGAAATGACTTATTCTCATGTACATTTTCCTTTTCATATCAGGGATTTTATCAGTTTATCGGGGGGTTTGCGAATTTTGAGCTCTTACTCCCTAGCCCGCCCACTTGCCTGGAACGACATATTACAAGCATTGAGTTCGGGTCGTTTGAAGGGACAGACGATGAAGTAAACCTGGTTGAGTACCTGCTGAGAAACGGCAATGTTCTAGAAACACTACAACTTGATCAGGGGCGTGATTGTAAAAGGCTTATACGTAAACTACTTACTTTGCCAAACCACTCAAAGATACTTCTTGGGCCAGAACTGGAGGATAGCTTCAAGTCTCTAGATTCTCCTCATTTATTTGCAGATTGAGATCCTTGGCTCCCGGTTTAGATGTATCGCATTTCACAGGCCTGGCCTATCTGAGTCTTTCAAAATCTGTAATATGTAACCTTTTCAGATGTCTTGTTTTTCATTATAATTTTGAATCAATTGTTCTATTCAATATGTGGCTCTGAGATATATACGATTCTTTAATTTGTGCTCTGAGGTAGGATCATGATATTGTTGCGTGGAAGCGATTGAGGATGCTAAATAACATCATTGATCCAATCTACAGACTGCAGACATTCTCAAATCAAATAATCTTGGTGGAGTGCATATATAGGACATAAAAACTTAATCCTTAATGCACTAGAGTGTCGCGCAATTACGCGATACACAAAAATGTCCTTGGGAACAAAGTTAAAACATTGTACAATCCACTGTTTCAAACCACACTTAAACTCACTTGAACATTCAGACGAAGACATCACTACGCCCATGTCCTGTGAAAGTGGCTTTACTGTGCCTTGTCTGAAGGAAAAAAAGAAGAAAGAAAGACAAGAAAAAGGACACTCATCACACACAAACATGATATTCAGATACACAATTAATCTGATGTACAAGCTAACGATCACTAAACAGTAATTTGATCAACTATTTCCTTCTGATCTGGTGGAACAACATTTGGTTTCTTCTTTTTCTCCTCCTTCATCTCACCATAAAAGTAAGAACAAAAACCCCAAAGACAGAGAACAAGGGAGACCCCTTTATTAGCCGAAAAGCTTTCATGGAAAAAGATGACAGATAACAGCTCTGTGAGTGGTAGTGATGAAGCAATTACAATTCCAGATAGAAGAGATGAAGAGTAGAATATTACTGCCACCACACCAAGAAAGTAACACTGGGTTATGATTGCTGTCCATACCATAACCAAGTAATAGTTTGCTTCTCCAAGTCCAAAATTCTTTGCTTCTCTTCCAATTGCCTACAGTACCAAAAAAGTCCACACACCTTGATTAGAAACCTAAACTAGCTAGTAGTAGCTCCTCGGCAAGTATTGATGATGTCTATACCAAAAGTCCTCATCTTTGAGTCATTTTGCATATACTTCAAGGTCAGCAAACAAACTAAACTGATAGATGATAAGACGACTCGATCTCATATGACATTAATCATTCACCATACTTCTTGAAAATTTTAGTAGCAATAAGTTTTAAACCCCTCACTTTATTATGCATTCACCAAGTGTGTCTAAGACCACCTTAGAAATTGTTTGACATGCGACTAAAATCTGAAGTTTCATTTTAACTCGTAGCTTCAATCGTATTGCAAACAAACAATTAATAATTTGATTGATGGGGTCGCGTCAAATACTGGATTATCCACTTTTTATATTTGGCAGATTGAAGTTATTGGCACCTTTTCAGCAAGTCGACTTCAATCATGCCATTTTTCTTTCAATGATTGAAGCATGATTCTGTTCTGATATATTTTATATTTGTTATTATTATTGTAAACACAAAGAACACGAAGGAATTAAAAAATTACCACAAAAGAATCAGACCATGTGTAATCGAATTTCCAGATCTTGTTTATATTCTGTCTGGTCATATTAATTTATCCTAAATTTGCAAAATTAGTACTTTGAAGAGTGGAGTGATGAAAAAGAACCTGGAAATCTTTGTTGATGATCATGCCAACAACGCAAAATAGAGTGGCCGACAAGCAAATAACCAACTGAATCTCCATCACCAGAGTATACGTAATGACCTGTCTACCCTTCATGTACATGAGTTCTATCAACGGAAGAACCAATCCGTACAGACCTGCCGCGCAAACCGTTAAGAAGAATCCCAGCGCGTACTCCTTGCTCGTTTCGCCTTTTGGGCGTTCACTACTAGCGTTCAGTCCCAGAATAGCAGCTCCAATTGTCAGTAAAATGATTGCGTTAACTGTGAACGGAGTGAACTTCTGCTTCACGAGTAGGAAAGCAAAAAATGCAGTGAAGACAAGGCTTGCGGCAATAATGAGGGACCCGGTAGAGACTGGCACCTTAGACAGGCCGTACGAGTAGAAGTAGTTGTCCACACCTGCAGGGCGAAGCCAGAAATTTATTTCATCCCGCACTGCTAATAAAAGTTATACCCCACACTTAAAACTTGTAACTTTAGAGTTAGCCAAGTTCTCCTAATTATCAAATTTGTTGGTAGAAAGTGGCTGATTATAAAGTGAGGTACTAACTCTTCCTTCTTTTTCAAAATAATTAAATTGAAATTACATATATATAATCAAACTGATTTGATCAGCTCAATCAACTAGCTGATAAGATTCTGCTAACTATAAAAAAATATGATTGATATAGAAATGATCGCGATGAACATAAAATAATTAAATGTAACGTGCTTTCTGATAGATGGACTAGAATGGCACCTGTGAGGAGGCCGATGACTATGGAGCCCATGAATATTCGGGATTGCATGAAGACGAGTTTAGCGTTGTTGGTGGAGGAGCAACGTCGAAAATAGGCAATAACTAGTGTGATTAAAATGAATGGAAATCCGGCGGTTTGAAGGGCGCTGGATAACCAGATTCTTTCACCACCATGAAGGAAGTAGAGACGGATTATCAACGGACCACCGGAGATGCCTATCACCAGTACCACGCAGTTTACGATTAGGATGAGTTTTCCCCACAGTGAAGACTTGTTGGCTTCAACTGCCATTGTTAGTCTTAGAGACTAGCTAGCTAACTTAGCTAGAGAATGTTGTGTGATTATGGATAGATGTGTTATATGATTCTTGATTTGACTTAGATGGCTACCAAGCATCTCCTTTTATGCAGCAACTGGTATGTAATTTGCATAAGTAGTCATAATTTTATGAACTTGAAAAAGAAACCCACATACTTGTAGATTTCATTTTTATCTTAACACCTGTGTAAGAGTATTATACTTCTACTAAAATATACTCCATAGATTTGACTACTTTTTTTGTTCAAGAAGATGCTGAAATGATTAGAAATGGACAGATGTTAAGCTGGACGTTTTATATATTAGTTAATGAAAATTAAGAAGATTTGAATAGTGAGTAAATAAAAGTAGAAAATGAGGTGTTTATCAAATGGACAAGGAATACAAGAGAACGGACCAAATGTATGAAACCAAAGGTTATTAACATGAGTGCTATAATGAAATAAGTTAAAATTGAAAATTACATACCTCCTTATTAAAATTAACGTGTAATTTTATATGATAAGAAATGTAAGTTATAAATAATTTATAAAATTGACGTGTAATTTTATATAATAAAAAATGTAAGTTATAAATAATTTATGAGAAGTTTGGTAAAACCTACTTCATCTTAATTTTGAGCAAGTGTCGTACATCAATATCTTAATCAACACGGTGTAGAAGACTAGAAGAGAGGCTCATCAAACCAAAATTAATGAAAAGTTAAACTTCATATATACTACCACAATATATTATGTGTTGTTGTAACAACTAGTTCCACGATTGATAAAGGTAAATCTAATGTGGGGCTCTTTCCCATTTACAAAAAGTTATATGCAATCGTTGTAGTGAGACCTTATACCAGCAACATTCACGTTGATGATAGGATAATATTTATTATTAATACTAATTAAATACTTCAAAATATTATTAATTTTAAAAGTAGTTTCTCACTACTTTCTTAATTTTAAATTTTTTTAAAAACCTACCCATATAAAATTAAAAAATTATTAACTGGTGCATCAATAATTCACGTGAACGAACTTTTTTACTTGTAAAACTTCATAATTCAATATTATAAAACAATATATGGAATCCGCATGTCAACTTTACTTATATAATTAAGGAATTAACTTAGAAGGAATTAACTTGTATTCGCTACGTGTAAGGTTCTAAGGAAAATTGATTATTATTATTATTATTATTATTATTATTATTATTATATGCTTTCTTACCACGTCTTAGCGCACATGGGTATTCAACAAAATTCTTGCTGCGGAGGATTTGATTAATTCGGGGTAATTCGTTAAAATCTGAAGAATGATCCTTTGGAATGTGCTGCATGGTCAGCCTTTTTTTTTTTGGAAAAGAAAATTGCATTAATTTTAAACTAGTCACCACCAATTATCATATTTTGGTGTATATAATTTATTGTCAATTTCTCTTTGCATGGGAATGATTGTGGAGGTGTGAGTTATTATATTCCCTAAGTTTTACTAAATGTTTATCAATCTAAATTGTACTAATATATCAATATGAACTGGAATTATTTATAGCAATGGAGTGAGTAGAAGATGTACCTAGAATATTAATTTCATTATGCGATGCAACATTTCAACAAATTATAGGTGCCTTTGGAATGTGATCCTCCCAGAGACTTGATACTTTCTTTTTGACTAAGAATAAGATCGGTTATGCATGATTGTGTTGCCAGAGATGATTTACACCTCTAAATAGATGCATGCTACTATTTTATTTGGGAAACAAATGATGCAAAAGACTTTCTTACCTCAAAATCTAAATTAAGATTTCATAAGGTAATTTTAGAGTAAAAATAAATAAAAGGATGAAAACTACAACTACTATTTACCTTTTACCGCATTATACATGTTAAGTTGTTGTGGTTTTAGCTACGAACTTAACTTATATTTGCATATCGTTTAAACAATTTGTACGTATATTCAAACATTAAAAATATCGAACACATTAAGTATATTTTTCTAGTCGATCGAAAACCCATCCCGATACTATATATAGGTACATTTGTTTCCGAATGTGTCTCCCAAAAGACATATAGTGTATCCAACTATGCACCAGCCCTACATAACTTCCACTAATGGAACCATCATTTGATTAGAGAGATTTAATTATGTGATTAGTGCCAATTTTCAACTAATGCATGAAGTACAATCTAGATTCCAGAACCATTAATCAATAATATTGTTGTAGCCACGAAGAAATGGTGGTCCAATTTCGTTGTGATTGGTTAATTGTGCACTAGCAAAATTGTCTGTGCTGAATACTTGAGCTATATATATATATATATGTACATTGTTAAATGTCAACTAAAAGAGGCAACGAGTTCTCCTTCGTGCAACAAGAGATAATATATAAATTTTGCTCCCTCTCGGAAGAAACGAGAACATTTGGTCGGCACTAAAAAAACACATCGATACACAGTTTAATTGTTGAACTACTTCACTTCTAATTAACATATGAGAAGTTCGAGTCAACTTTAATCGTTTTCAGAAAAAAATCAAAATGTAAAGGTTTGTCTACAACTTAGGAGGAAGCTATATTTTCCTATTTCTCGAACGGCAGGTGAAGTAAATAAATGTGATTAAGAAAAATATGTTTACATGAACTTTCTACAAATGTTTTTTATTAACATATAAAACCAAAGGTTAACCATTAAGACACAAACTCATAATTCTTGATATTTCAATATAATGAATTAATTAATGCATTATATAATTTCATTACTCTTTTACATTTTAACGAATGTCTAATTATTTTTATTCAAGAGTCATATGTGAAGATACACAACAATCGAAGAAATAATAGCAATTGACGAAATAAAAGAAGATGTGTCCTGCATAGTGTTGGTTTTCGAGCCGAGCCGAGCTGAGTATTTTGATACTCGAGCTCGAGCTCGAACTCAATCGTTCGGCTCGGCTCGTTTACAAAACAAGAAAAAAACGAGTTCGAGTTCGAGCTGAAACACGAAAAAATACGAGCTTTAACGAGCTTTATCTATAAAAATATTTAAAATATATAAAAATTATAATTTATTAAAATAATTACGCTTAACGAGTTTTACCAATTCGAGCTCGGCTCGTATTGAAATGAATATAAAATCGAACTCGAACTCGGCTCGAAAAAACTTACCGAACCGAATCGAATTCTCGGTAAGGCTCGATTCGAAAAACTTAACTCTATGGATACAAGGCTTCCTCTGTTCCTCATGACTTATGAAGTAATTGAGGGATTCGGATAGTACCATCCGAATACATGCTGTACATAGTGGTTATAGTATGTTAGCTGTATAAACAACTTTACTAATTGATTTCCACTCGCTTGTTCTTTATGTAAAACGATTCATTGTTCAATTCGTTTCTTGTCTTCACTTAACACATTAACACACAATTTGTTGTCTATACTCTTTCTACAATACAGAAATGAAGATGTTATTTCTTCAACGAAAAAAGAGTAGGTTGATACCCTTCCAATTCGAAATCAGTAATATAAATAACGACATGTATATCGTTAAATTATATATTTAATTAAATATTATATATCGTTACATTAAATATATAATTTTTTATCTTTATATTTTTTAATACTATAATTTTTACTATAATATACAATTTTACCATTTAATTTAAATTATTAATTCTAAAAGATACTCAGGCCGAAAATTTTCATTTTTTCAATCTTGATCACTACAAGTCTACAATTATGGGCTTGGGGTGGCATTGTGCTGGGCTACGTTGTGGTTTAGGTTGGGATAATCTAATCCTTTGCTGGACATAAAAGCCCACGAGTTGATCAGGCCGGGCGGTCTGGACAGCCCAGAATTATCCTAGTCCAATTATTTAACTTTCCCGAACGTTGTTTTGAACGGTAGCTAAAAAAAAAGTTGGTAACTGGTTAAGCAATTCTTTTTTCAACATTAACTTCACAAACCAACTAACTTATTTAAAAAGTTACACGTTCAAGTAACGATCTTTTTATCAAAAGAAATACATAAAAGTGAAAAACTAATGGTAAACAGGATCATAATATTTAAGTAAAATAACTTTTAGAGGTTATTATAAATACTTTTGAAACACATTACAATTCAAACATTTTATTTCTCTCTTTTAAGAATATTCAAACAATTCTTTTTTCTTTTGTTTTGCAATGGAAACATATTCAAATCAAACACCCTAAAAACCAAAATTGAAAGACTACCAAAAATAGATATTTCTTCTACTAGTATATTGCTCAAATAATGTTCTATAATGGAGACTTGTACGGCGTGAACAGTTGAAAACCAACCTTCACAAAAAAATAAATCAGATGGGTGACTTGTATGCATTTCTTCCAACCTATTTATTTCTCATCTTTAGACCAATGCCAGGTCCTGGAAGTAACCCAACGGCCAAATGATAGATTATACTTTCACCAAATAAACTCTTGACAATCAAATTGAATTATTTCAACACACATTTAAATCGTCTAATAAGGCGATTTTCTTAAATTAAGTGAGGTTATGTTCAATTAAACTAACTGTAAAGTTAGTTGTTAGCTGATTAATTAGCTGGTAACTGGTCAGTTAGTTTTTATTATCAACAACCTATCTTGATAGCTTTTCAAAAAGTGTTCATGTAACGAATTATTTATGAAAAAGAATTATGAAGCTGAAAAATTAGTGTTAAATGAATAGGGCCAAAAATGTAAAACTATTTGGGGGTAAAATTAGAAATAAAGCAATTACGAAGTAGTTGTGACTTGTGACTACAAATTATCCAATTGAGGACAAGAGTTGACGATATAACAGTTTGACCAATGAATTTCTATTTTCTCCATAAGTGGGCCCACCAATCGGAAAATGCCAATTCCATTAATGACTTCCAGTCAAATCTCCAACTATATACACAGTCACAGAGAAGAACAATCAAACACTAAATTCACACAGACATTCAAACAAACACCTTCCAAGCACCGAAAATGACCCATGTAACAACACTTCCACTTCTCCTCCTCTTCATCATCTTCTTCCACCACACTCTTTCTCAGTCTCAGATAGAACCAAGCACTACCGGCTACACCTGCACAAACTCACCCAACGAAACATCAACATGCCAAGCATACGCCTTCTACAGAGCAACCTCTCCAAACTATCTCGACTTAGCTTCAGTAGCCGACCTCTTCTCCCTCAGCCGCCTCATGATCGCAACTCCCAGCAACATCTCGTCTCCGACCTCCCCTCTCCTCCCTGACCAATCCCTCTTCATCCCAATCCGCTGCTCTTGCAACACCGTCAACACCAGCATCACAATCTCCTACTCACCGATAAACTACACGATCACATCAGGTGACACTTTCTACCTCGTCTCAACGCAGAGGTACCAGAATCTGACTACGTACCAATCGGTAGAAGTTGTGAATCCGAATGTGGTGCCGACCCGGCTCGAGGTCGGGGATAATATCGTCTTTCCGATCTTCTGCAGGTGCCCGAACGCTTCCCAATTGGGGAACGGAGTGAATTTTCTGATCAGCTATGTTTTTCAGCCTTCTGATAGTTTATCTGCTATAGCCACAAGGTTCGGGTCAACGGAACAGGGTATTAGGCAAGTCAACGGGAATAGCATTCGAGCTTTCGATACGGTTTTCGTCCCGGTTACTCGCGTTCCGAATGTAACGCAACCGGTGGTTCAGCCGGTTGGGCCGGTGAGGGTGCATAGGACAGGTGCGGTTGTGGGATTGGGAGTTGCGTTGGGGATATGTGGAGTTTTGTTGGTTTTGGTTTGTGGAGTGGTGTGGTTTAGGGAGAGGAGTTGGAAGGGTAAAATGGGGAAGATGGGAGATTTTGAAAAGGAGAAAGTTGGAAGAGGAGGGAGAGTAGGGATTATGAGTAAGGGTGAAGAGGTAAATTTGATGGCTGATGTGTCTGGGTGTTTGGACAAGTATAAGGTGTATGGGATTGATGAGCTTAGAAATGCTACTGATGGATTTGATGATAAGTGGATTATTCAAGGGTCTGTTTATAGAGGGTGTATTGATGGGGAATGGTATGCTATCAAGAAAATGAAGTGGAATGCTTATGAGGAGCTCAAGATCTTGCAAAAGGTAGTACTACTACTACTACTCACTTTGTGTTGATGTTTGTCTTGATGATGTTAACTTAGAATTGTTAGAATTGCATATGAGCTAATGGACACTTTTCCCACAATTACACATTTGTTCGTGCACTTGAATTTACACCGACTTTATCCGTTTTCGTATAGTGTAACACGAGTTTTAAAGGGTTAGATACAAATATCATTCATTCATACTAAAATGGGAATGTTTAGTTGGAATGAGGATGTACTATGACACCGGAGTTGTTGTATCAAGTGGCAAGTGTGTAGTTACTTAGTTCACTTAAGAGTTCGAAATTTGTTTTAAAAAGGGTCTGAAAGTGCTCAACTGGATTAGTTTCATGTGGATATAGTTAAAAAGAAAGGGGGTATTCTCTATCGGTGCTTGTCCCATTACCTCTTATTTAAGTACACAAGAGTCAGGCAGCAAAATGCCATAGTTAGAATCTTTGATCCTCACCAGTCGTGTTTTAGTCACAACAATAGCATCTTTTTATCAGCAAACCTGCTGTATAACTTAACGTTCGGCATTTTAGTGGTCAAATAAGTTGGAGATTGTAGAAGTTTGGAAGAGTTATAGCTTTCAGACAGGCCCACCATTTTCATTGTATACTACTGGAGTAGATATTATAGTATGCTAATTAGTTTAGTAGAGATTAAAGTAATGGTTAGGTGTAGTGACCTCTCTCTGTCTGTCTGTTTGTTTTGATTAGCTTCTACAGATGTTAATTATAGGAGACATAAATCATATAGTATTGATTATTGAAATATGGTAGTACTCATAACCATTAACTATGTCTGTATTTTATAGGTTAACCATGGGAACCTGGTGAGGCTGGAAGGCTTCTGTGTAGATCCTGAGGGAAGAAACTGCTACCTAGTCTATGAACATGTTGAAAATGGATCCCTCTACTCATGGCTTCATGAGAACAACAAGAATGAGAAGTTGAGCTGGAAAACACGGCTAAGAATTGCGATCGACGTAGCCAATGGTCTTCAATATATCCACGAGCACACGAGACCTAAAGTCGTGCACAAGGACCTCAAGAGTAGCAACATCCTCTTGGACTCGAACATGAGAGCCAAAATTGCAAACTTCGGTTTGGCAAAATCAGGATGCAACGCCATAACTATGCATATAGTAGGCACACAGGGGTACATTGCGCCTGAATACTTATCAGATGGGGTAGTCTCAACTAAAATGGACGTGTTTTCGTATGGGGTGGTGTTACTGGAGTTGATATCCGGAAGAGATGCTATAGATGAAGAAGGGAAGGTGTTGTGGGCAAGTGTTGGTCATTTGTTGGATGGAACAGAGGAGAGGAAGTCGAGAAAGCTGAGAGAATGGATGGACGCGAGTCTAGTGTTGAGCGAGTCGTGCACGATGGAGAGTGTTATGGGTGTGATGGGTGTGGCATTGTCTTGCTTGAATGGGGATCCTGGGAAGAGGCCTAGCATGGTGGAGATTGTGTATGCTTTGTCTAAGAGTGATGAGTTGTTCTTTGATTTTTCTGAGGATGGCCTTTCTCCAAGGCAAGTCATGGCAAGATAGGACAAGTTCCTGCTGTTGTAGTAATGGTGTGATGAGTTAATGTTGAACATAGACATAGTATAGTACTAGTTGGTTGAGAATTGAGATTGAGAATACACTAGTTTTGGAACAGGATTGCTGTAGTTTCCACTTCCTGCTTTTTGTATCAAAGAAAAAGCCAAAGTTGGCTTTGAAAAATAAAATTACACTTCAATTTTGTTAAGCTTATGATTATGAGTAGTGAAGTTTGAATCTTGACTTCAATAGAGCTGCACAGAAATTTATTCATAGCCAAAACAGGCCATGAGCCTTCTCAAATCATCAAATCAAAATCTACTGAGCAACTAAAAACAATGACAGGTGTGAACTCTGCAAAATTGGAGTACGTACGTTGTACTCTTAAATTATCCTCATCAATCTGCCAGTAGCCATAAAAGAGTTAACAGGAAGATTCTCTTGGCTTTCTTACCAGCACTAACTATGGCCTTTGGCCACGCCAATTTTCTCGAGAGCTTGTAATAGCAGTTAACAAGATCTAGATCCAGTAGACTAAACTTAGTCTTGCCAGTAGATTGTGCATAGAATCGTCTCTTGGCAATCCGAAACGCTTGTTTACCTGCAGAATCATTCCATTCCATAACATTCGAATAAAGCTCTACGTTCCTTTTCGCTTCCAGGAAGCGTTCCCATTCGAAAGAACCGATCTTGTAGCAGAACTCCTTTTCCCAGCATGGTATATGATCATCATTGTCTTGCAAAAGAACATACTCTTGTCCTTTCGACATTAGCAGTAATAATAGTTTGTTTGTGTGTGATTAGGCAAGAAAGAAACAGAGGAAATATCTGGAGCTGGTGGAGTGGAGAAATCAATGAGATTGTTGAAACAAGAAAAGGGGTCTCTAGATTTTATAGTGTACGCTAAGGCAATACGTGTCAAGGAAACTTCCGTGTTCATAAATTGGCGTGTCCTATTTGTCTAGATCTCCAAAATATGCAGCTATATTGCTAACTTTTCGACGGTGTAAATATTACTTAGTATGGTAATTAATTTAAATGTGCCTTTTTACCTAAATTATGGTAATTTTTTTAGCAGTAGCCAGTAGGTATTATTCAATGGGCTGGCAATGGTGGTGGTTATTAGGTTTGGACTTGGACTTTGGACGCGGGTGCATGTATGAATGTTTTCAGGGATACTACAACTTTAAAAGTATGCAGGTGAAATCTTTTTGCCAATTTGTCACGTGAATTGTGTTATTTAAGATAGTGGGAGGTGGACAACTTCACAGGTTTTACTCGTAAGTATTAAACGTGTTGAAAAAATAAAAATTAATAAAGAAATGTATAAATACGAAGTCAAGTAGTAAACAAGTGATGTTAACTGTATATTAAGTTTTGAACATTTAATATGAGAATCGGAGATTTATGACATTTTGAATGTATACATTCATAAACTCTTATACCTAAATAAATAAATAAAAGAATGATATTTGATTAACGAGAATTTATTGCACATGTATGAGAATTTGAAAATCAAGATATTTAAGTATAATTATCATTGTTTTCCAAAACTTTGTACATTTATATTCATTATTATGTATAAACAAATTTAAACGAATGGATGGACGAGCAAATGACGAGCTGTAATCGTTCCACATGTCAGGATAAAAGAAAGTTCAATGTGATAAAAGAAAGTTCAATGTGATTGTTACTGTTTAGCCAACACTTGTAATTATGTAGTAAATGTGAAATAAGTTTTTAATTACACTCAGATGTAATATATACATGAAAACCATGTCATTGCCCTTCCCTTTTTATTCATATAATGTTGGTATGTTACTATTAAAATGACTAAAAATATTTTTAAATGTGAAATAAGAAATATTACACTTACCTTTTACGATTATCAGGTATTTTTAATTATCAACTGAATATAGAATATACAAGACTAGCATATCATTTATGTGATTATAATGTAGATTTTAGTGTGGCCTCAACAATTTACAGTTTATTGTTTTTCATGTGGACAAGAATGGAACTGAAAATTGATTTGAAAACCTTCACACGTTTTTTATTGTCCTATTGTTTTTTATTTTGGACAAAAGAAATCGTGCCAAACATACCTAAGGTGTTGTTGCTGCCAAGTGGCGTGGAGGCTTGAGACGTGAGTACAAATTTTGCCACATCGAGTGGTTGTACATTTGTTTGTTTGTGTATGATTTTTGCCAAAGAGATTATGGCGGTTCTGGAATCAATTTCAATAATACTTTTATAGACTTAATATTACTTGAATTTTAAAATATTTTACAAATAATATATAGCTCAATTAGTTGAGCTGATGTACGATAACCTTAAGATTATGGGTTCAAGTTATGTCAAATACGACTTGTACTATTATATTGTAGTTGTGATAGTAAATGCATTTGTAATTGTGATAAATCGATTGATATTAGTGATTGATTCGGTGTTATACTGTAATATGATTATAATATTTGTAAGGGGTATATGATTAATTGAGCTTTCTCTCAATCTAATTCACCATTTTTCAGATCAAATTAATAACACTTTAAGTCTAATATCAAATACATTTTTCATATATACCCCCATTTCGGAGCTAGTGAGGTACTAAATACAAATTTTCATTACGCAATTAAATATTTAATTAATATTGAACTATTATACCTCAATTAAATATTGGCAATCACCAAATTATGTCACTTGAATTATGAGTTGCTCCAAATTCCAGCTAGACTAGTGAGTTGTATACGCAAAATAATGATGCGAAGGTACACGAAAGGTTTATTCTTTGAGAATATACCTCCTTCTCCATGTGGATACATTTTGGACCTTAGATTATATAATACAATACCCCATGGCCAAATATACTATATATAAAATTTTAAGTGAAATATCGTTTCATTTGAATTTATGCAGCCAAGAATGTATTTGTTGATGGTCATCTAATCATGAAATTCTTTTGCAAGATATATATATGCAGTTAAGTTATGCCTTGCCTTGGCTAGATGATCATCAACAAACATGTTCTTAGCTTGGCTTCCATCTCTTTTCTTCTTCTTGGTAGCCTTCAAATGCTAGTATGCTGCTCTGTTAGACTAGATCAGCTCTATCTCTATTGCTTTTTTAGATCCTGCATACCAGCACGTCACATTGTAGCAGTGGACTTCATAAGTTACGATGAGAGGTAGCTTATATCGTATAATATAGATTATTCCTTCTATGGGGCAAATTGTGATTGTGTCATAATATTTCAACTTGTTTAGATGATTTAGTATGTGAGTGATTTTAAACGAATAAAAATGAGTTTCTTATTTGGATTACATCTTGGTGTTGTGCTGCTAAGAAGAGTTGCCTAAGGCCGCTTCGATAAATGTTAGTTTGTGTATTGTTTTCATCATCACAACAATTATGAAACTCGCAAAATGGCTTTAATATTCAAAATTCTACGTGTTATTTATACACAAATTATATTAGTATGAGTTAGTTTATGTTGTTTCCAACTGAATTGAATTAGTATTTCCTCCGTTTCAATAAACTTCATTTATTTATCATTTTTAGCCGTTTTATTAAATTTTATATATTATTAAAAAAAAAGTTATCCCATCACTAACAAATAATAAACAATCTCAACTTTACACAAAAGTTACACATTTTATCACTAAAAGTATACTTTTCCCCATATTCTTTTTTTTCGTTATTACTTTGACTTTTCGCATAAAACTATAATTATATGAAGTTTGATACGATGGAGGGATTACGAAATATAATTAAGCAATAAACATGAGTAATCCGAATGAACTGAATTGTGAGAATTTTAAGTTCAAGAGAATGGGGTCGAGCCTAACACCACTAACTAAATTTTGAAGTAATTATTTTTTATTTTCTTCTAGTGCAAAAAATGATTGCCAGCAACTAAGAAAATTCTTGCCAGCAACTAAGGAGTCAAATTTTAAATAAATATCTATAAAAAAAATATTGTATCATAGAGTGCAGATGATATATCATGAAGTGTAAATGACACAAAAACGTTGTATCACAGAGTATAAATATAGACAATTTTTACACCTAAAATTGTACATTTAGTATGAGAATATACAATTTCTTTTTATATTATAAAATACAAATGATACAACGGTCGTTTTTTCAATTGTTGATTCCAATCGAGTATCGGTCTAAATCCCTAAAAAAAAAATGGCCCAAGTGATTTCTACCGATAAGCCCAAATCATTACCATACCATGTTATTACAATCTTGGGCCAATTGGCAACCGTCATATCGGAACAACTACTTAATTTAACCACTTAAACAGTAAATACCATATATGTTTTACATACATAATTTAATCAAGGCAAACAATTTAAGTTAATCAAGGGAAGTACATGCAGTTTCCAAATTCCTAAATCCTATGTCTACAAGGATACAAAACAAAGATTTTACTCAGTATCAGTATATATATTGTCATTGTGTTGTAAAACCTCAACTTCCATTCATATTTCATAACACAAAACATTAGTTTGATTCGATCTGTGAATTTGAACATGACTTCTCTGGTCGATGCACTTTACGGTGGTGTTGCTACCATCAATGATGAAATCTTCAATATAAAAAAGGCAGATTCACGGCGAACAACGCCTCTGGATCGTGATTTCGAAAACTATTCCATCCGATTCGTGTTTAATGTCCAATGCATGCACCGAGAATGGGCTATGATTGACGATGAACACATGTATCAACGTGAATATAGTCCACCACACAGCTTCACAAAAACTATCAGCTTCAGTGTTCCCAAGCATACGCTTCCCGACTGTCATATGGACTTGTTGGCTCAAAAAGAAAAAAACTACCATATGGACTTCACCGTCATAAGCAACGTTCTTGACATATATCTCCGGCATATAGAACCACGGAATCGTGAACGTTCCAGGATGTGTGCTCGAGCTGCTGAGGATACAATGAAGATAATCAACTCTTCACCCCCAAGGCATGATACTTTTACTCTCACGTCAGAACTTTTTCGAATAAGGTTCCGGCCAATTTCTCTGGAGACTCCTCAAGGTCCACATATGGTTCCTGCTACCGATGAAGCTATCATGAAATTGGAACGTAAGGTCATATCTGCAACTGATTTGAACACAGAATGTGCGATTTGTTTGGACGAGCTTGATGCTGGACGTGAGGCGCTAAACATGCCATGCTCGCACGCGTTTCATGGTGATTGCATTGTGAAGTGGCTTAACACTAGCCATTATTGCCCTCTCTGCCGATTCGAGATGCCTGCAGCCGTTAGCAGCTAGATGATTCTTCAATTTTAATGTGTGTTACAACGAGACTTGAAATCTGATTTTGTTCATGTAATTCGATCATTAGATCAGCTAGCTAGCTTTTCAATGAATGGAAAAAATTAGAGTTCATACATATGTCATTCTTCTACTTGCTTCTTGATTAAATTCACTAAATTTGTCGTTTGATTAATTCTGTTGTTAAGTAGACTTGTAAACCTTCAGGGTACAAATCTATGGATTAATTCCCGTAGGAAATTTCAGTTTACCCAATCTGAAATTGAGGGAGTTCCATTGATTGTGCCGTCGATATAACGAGGAATATGAAGACGAAGTATCTATTGACGTAATGTTTAAAGAATTGTTAGAAGACACAGAACTTCTGATGGCTTGTCTGTGGATACTATTGCATTTTATCTCAATTCTTCGTGGTTATACGGTAATTACAAACCTTGCAGTTGGATCTGGTCTATGAAAGAGCTTAATGTTCAAAAGCTTATACTCTCTATGCGTCATTCGGTCATCGAGGATCAATTGTATCATTGCCTTAATGGATGCACCTCTTTAGTAAAGTTGGTTGTTAACCTTCAGGGTGGGTACGAATCTATGGATTCCCGGAGGAGATTTCAGTTTACCCAATCTGAAAACGATGGAGTTCATTGAATGTATTCTCAATAAAGAGGAATGCGAAGTATCAATTAACGGATTGGTTATAGAATGTCCTAAGCTCGAGGATTGAGTTTCGTGGGGTTTATCTGTAAAGATCAAGTTCTCCGAATTCGTTCTCATGTGCTGAAAAAGTTGACACTGTCAGATTATTCTGATGATTCTGATCATGTCTCGACCTTCACACCCCTAATCTTCAAGTATTCATTTGCACCTGCTATATTACTTGTCGATATATCTTATCTAGCCTTAAGTCTCTTCTCACTGCGCATATTGACATAAGGCTTACTGAGAGCAGACCCCGTCTATCTGATATTCATGACGCTGTAGCTTCTGTTGTTACTGCTTGCTCGAGCATCATCCAGTTGTATCTGAGTGCTACTTCTATTCGTGTGAGCCTTCTTATCAAATATCCTTTCTTGTTCCTGACATAATGATACATATTAATGGTTGTACAACATTGTAGTTTGGTTGCAGGCTCTGCTTTATGCATCTGCACCACTTCCAACATTTTGGAATTTGGGTTGTTTACGTCTAGGTTGTCTGACATTTTTTGGATGGGAGTTCTTGGCAAAGCTGCTATTGAATACGCCTAACCTTAAAGAACTTATCATTGAAGAGGTATAGTTATAACTTAAGTGGCTAAGTTGCCACGATTCACTCTATAATGTTTGCATCTAAATCATTCTGACTTACACCCACCTTCTCACTGCAGGGTTTTGGAAAGAATCAACCAGGTTTCGGAAAGGATCGACCAGGTTATGCGGATTTTAAGAGTTGACAATCCCACCCTCTTGCCTGAAGTCACACCTAGAGAAAATCGAGTTTTGCACTTTCAACTGGAAAGAAGATGAAATAGACTTAGCAAAGTACTTTTTGGAGAACGGTGAAGTTCTTGAGAAGTTAACACTTCGTAGTCGTAAAGCTATGGATAGCAGTACTGTACAGCGGTTGCTTAGTCTGCCGCAGAACTCAAAGATTGTCTTGGAATGATGCTGCAGGGAGTAGATGAAGTTACTGCCAGTGCTACATTCTTCACTTTTCTCAGTTGTGATTTTATGGTCTGATTGTTTCTTTGAGGAGAATGAGCAGCACATCTGACCTTATATAATCATATTGGAAGTTATATTATCGCTGAACATTAGTCACATTACTAATATGCTACCAATATCGAAAATTTCCTCAAATCCAAAAACGCTGACCGAATACTACTTTTGGCCGCATTAATGCATATTCTTCCAGTCACTACCTTTATATTTTTTGAAAGGTTTGTCGGTTCAGTAAGGTATTGTTGATTATGAATCGATATAGTATTATTGAATCGTAACAATATATCACCACCTTTTCAAAGGGCTCGGCTCGAAGCTTCCCCCAGCTTCATCTCTGCCTATGGCAGAGATGGTGACCGCATCTGGGGTTATGTTAAAGTTTATGAGAATAGACTTGGCACCTTCTGTATCTTCCCATAGAACAAGACTCCCATCTAGGCACTGGCGGTTAAGAACTTCACCTTCCATTCAAGAGTATTTCTACCGAGTACATAGAACAAGAGATTTGTTCAATATGAAAGCATCACAAGTGACATTGACATTGTATGAAGGTCCTCTCATTAGATACCATGCTCAAAACATCTTAACATGTGTTTCCTTGAAAGAAGCTCACAAGTAAGACTGACAGGGAATGCTTGACACTATAACTCTTCAAAAGGCTAGAATTCTAAACCCTCAGTAACTTCAGAACTACATTTGATGAATGATTATGCCGCAACTTAAATTATTGAGTCTAGAATACAACAGTTGTTTTCACACTTAAAACTTCCGCAAGGTATGCTAGGTAATGAATAAGGCAGAGGTGAAATCCACTAAGAGAGGATTGCCATCACATCCGAGGCCCGGAGAGCAATATATTCTGAACCGTCGGCTCCCTTGAAATCATTACCAGCGTATTTCGAGAATAAAACTGTATTTCCAGAAGAAACGGAGAGTGGTGTTCGCTTGCCCTCGGGGTCCAAAGGACCAGGTCCAACGGCAATGACCTAAATCACAAGGAACCCATAAATATTAAGGACAGATCCGAGGAATCCAATCTGGGCATTCGCCTAATGTGAAGAACATGATATAGGTCAGCCATCAGTCCAATAACTTACCGTTCCAATTGAGGGCTTCTCCGTGCTAGCATTTGTCAAGTAAAGACCACCAGCAGTCTTAGTTTCCGCCTCTACAACCTGGAAGATATAAAAAACATTTAAATTACTTCACACAATAACAAAGACACTTCACAAATCAGAAATAACCATGTGTACTCAATTTACACCCTACTCCATACCAGTAAACTGCCACCCCCATCCCAGGTGTTCACCAAATATTCTCCATTTTCAACCTATCTTCTACCAAGTGTACTTCATTCATGTGTAAATTAGGAATATAATGCATTCATACTTATAGCCATACAACAAATTATGGTATTTATTTAAATACAAGTATGCATTTTCAGTATTTATGCATTTAATTTGATCTTTTATAGGTATATAATTATTGTTTATTTCACATAAATAATAGCAAGGTAGACCAGTTGAACCGGTAGTTTACAACCTTTCAGGTTCACCTTCAATCTGGCTTTCAGACACTGGCTATACAATTTAAACCACATTACTCCGCCTCAAAATATCAATACTCATCTCAAATTCAAAACCCAAGTAGAGCTGTGCAAGAGGTACTAATACCAAAACATATAAATTCCAGCTCATAATGTAGAAGAAACATGCTATGCTAACCAGCATCCAATGTGAAGTTTGGAGGCACACATTAAACACGTTAAGATAATACATTATTAGACAAGATTGCAAATACAGCAACAACTATGCATTCAAATAAAAGCCAATTGGTAAACAAATAAATCACCTTTATTAGAACTCTGTCATTTAGAGGCTTCAAATCTTTCACATCTTCTGTCTCAAGAGTGCCAACAATATCGTCCTCTTTCAATATAAGGTGATTTACACCGTTGAATTGCACTTCGGTCCCAGCATACTTTGAGTACACCACCTTGGTACCAGTCTATACATAAACACAACCAGTAAGTAAAACTACTTGAAGACAGGAAGTTCAAGTGCAACCGAACAATCTAACAGACACCAATACCTTCACACCAACTTCGACCTTGGTTTCCCCAATGGTACGGCCCTCTCCTGTAGCAACCACCTCACCTCCTTGGGGTCTGGTCTGTGCAGCCGATGGCAGAATAATACCACCAGAAGTTTTCTCCGCTGCTGTGTCAATCTTCACCAACAATCTGTCACCCAATGGCTTAAGAGTAGTGTACTGCAGGTTCAAAAATGAAAATTCAAGTGTCAGCATTCAGCAAGTAGCTCAACAATGTGCTCTCGCATTTACGAGCAAATCCTCCACACCACTGACAATTAATCTATATGCTTAACAGTTAATACCACGGAAACAAACACTGATTGCAGATGACAAACTCACTAAACTCCTAATTGACATACAAAGCCAAATTCAGCAACCAAATTGTACACAAGAATAACAGCTGAAACAGCATAAAGATTCAAACTTTCCGAGAAAACAATGAAAACCCAATAATAATCATTTCCCAAACAATCAGATAGCTCACCTTAGGCGCAACGGTAGTGGCAGCCTTGACAACAAGACCCTTGAACGAGCGACTGTTCTGTTTGAGAGGTGAAAATGACACTAATTTGACACCATTTGTAGCCCTGAGACCTTCGAACGAAACGAAACCCTTAGATGAAATAGAAGACGCGGCAGAAGTCAACTGTGTAGCTGCCATTTCCTGCTCCAAAATGAAATTGAATTCATATCCAAATTAGAATTGTTGATAAACGAAAGAGGATAGAAGGGTAATACGAAGGGAATACACAATACCTTTAGATTGGGAGGAATTGGGAACTTGGTCGATGAAGATAAGGTAGATGAGTGAGCTGACAATGGTGTGTAGAGTGATAGATAGAAAGAAATGGGCTCAGTTTTAGCTGAATAGATTAGAGGATAACAAAACCCTAGAAACTTCTGCAACTCGAGGGGTTTTCTGCAATTAACACGACGGTTCTAGAATACTTGAATAGGCCCATCGTTACTTTTGGGCTTCATAATTTGGACTTCTGTTATTGGGCTTTACTAATTATGCTTATTCTCCTATTGGGCTAATATCCATCTAACAAAATGGAAATCTATTGGCATATGAGTGTATGACCAAGTGACCAACCATTCTTGTGAAGACACTATTTCCTTTCTCTACTCACAAATCAAATTTCATTTATCTAAGTAGATCATTTGGTGCATATTTGTACACATCTAAGACTAGGTCGTCGGAGGCACCGTCCAAGCCTGCCCCGCATATGGCCCCAATTTGGTGTGATATTTGTGTCCGGGTCCTAGCTATTGGTTGGTGTTTTCCTTAAGTTTGCGTGACACGTTGTTGTTTAATTAGTAGCATAGTTATATGTTGTCCAATTCGTCATTAACTTATAAGTGTGAACATTGATCTGTAGGACCTAACTTCGATTATTAACAGTGATGACCTTTTATTTTAACTTTTTTTTATATAGTTAGATTCATAAAGGTAACGAAAATATTAGTTGTTTCAACGTATCTGGAGGTCAACTTGATTGTAGAGCTAACAGTCGGAAATATTAGATGTTTCCGGGCGACATTGACAGCTATATTTTCTAAAGAAGAAAAGCTACAAATAACATGTAAAATACTACTATAATTAAGGGGGATGTCCTTGTTATCTAGAATAGCATAAGTAGATAGATCATGACACATCATTTTAGAAGAAACAAACCGGTGTTCATGTCTTCTTCAATTACCATGGGCCACTTTCACTCAATTGGGCTAGTTGAACTATGGGCTCTTGTAGTCCAATGGGCAAGGCCTCGCTTGACTTGTGATTATTATTAATATTAAAAGTCGTCCAATAAGTCAAGTCTAATAATGCCAATTTGTTTTTGTTGTGGGACAACCAAAATGAATTTTATGCCACTCTCCATCACTTCATGTCACCACTCGACAATCATTCACTTATTATTTTTATTTTTTAAAGTACTTGGCGGTATTTTTCCAACACTAACAATATTATATCATTATCCAAAATTATTTAAAAAACGACCCGATTTTATCCTAGCAACTAGCAAGCTATCTTTCAGTTTGTAATCATCTCAAGGCTGATGAGTCACCACTATTTTAAATATAAAATATCTCATACTCATGTAATTTTAAATATGGTGCATATTTCCAAGTGTTTCGAAGGAAAAGAGCTTTTGATGAAGTAGTTCCATTGAATTTGTGCTGATTTTGTATGTTTTGTTAATTAATGTAGAAAATGAGTACCAAAACCTATTCTAGGATGACCGCTAACTACTTTTGTCCTAAATCTTAATTTATTTGAATTTTAAAATCCCACATGGTAATTTATAGATGGTAAAATGTCAACCATCGTGTCAAACTCATAAACCATTAGATTTAGTGGCGGGGTTGATGGGACGGCGGACTCGGCACTAGCTTGTAGTCTATAAACTACGATCTTGGCTCAATCTTAAGTTTAAGTAATTTTTGTTTAGCTGATTGATCTATTAGTAAGTTGATATGTATATGAAGTTATCAAATAATTCGATATTATAAATTTCAGACCGGATTGGATCGGAAGACGCCGAACACATGCATGCATTCAAAAGATGTAAATAGGCTAGCCAGGTCTTATTCCTTGGGCTACGAACACGTGGTGCCCTTTTTCTTGATATAAAGCCGTAGCCGAATCATGTGTTTGACAAAATAGGAATGAAAAATACAAGGATCATATTTGTTGTACGTGGAAGAAGAATAAAATTCCCATTTTGGTTGTTATGTTACTACACAGACCATTGATGCAATATCGCGAACCATTCTTCTCGATATATCTACTTTAACCATCATCACTCTCGCACCAAGGCGACGAACGCAGAATTTCAACCTCAAAAGATAATAATATATATATTAAGAGATTTTTAAGGTTTGAGGGATCGAAATTCGAAATTTTCAAAAGTACTACATAAACAAAAAAGAATTCCGAAGTTGGGCCTGATGGCTCTCATCCACCGCCCCCCTCTAGGTCCGCCCCTGCTCTCACGAATTGAATTAAGGAATAGTATAAACTTATAGCTAGCTATAGCTACGTACCTTTATCAATAAATATTCTAATTCGATTCAAATATCATCAAAAAAAGTTGCAGAAAACTTATTTTGCCAGGTTACTAAGAAAGTGGTAGAGTGCTAATTACGAATGAGAATCAATCTTATAACAGTGTTGCTATCAATCAGAAGTGTGAAAGCATATTTACGAAAATTCACTCTGGCGCCACTAAACCAACAAAATGAACAGCAACTTGTCTGGTGCTTAGCTCCATGGTCCTTAAAAGGCAAGAAAAATGAAGAGGTGAGATCCTTTTTTATCGATCTGTCTAGCACAAACCGATTACTGATCACACGATGCACTTCGATTCCACGACTATGGTTGAGATGAAATAAATACTTGGCCTTTAATTTGAAGTAGTAAATGCAAGGATGCAATGTAGTTATATAGAATGATAAGTGGCCAATCTCCATAAAATTGAGGAATATGTATCTATTTATTACTATCTTTTCAGTTAACTTTTCAGTTCAATAATTTTTTTAAATAAAAACTTCGTTATATGAACCATAACTTTTATACAAACTAACTGATTTGAGAAGTTAATAAAATTAATTTGTTAAAAAAAAGAAGCTGATTAACCAGCTATAACAACTTCTTCAGTTAATTTTATCAAAACATGATCTCTATATATTTTGATGACATTTGTCTGGTCAAGATGGATGAAGAGTCACTCCCAGTGATGTTTTCAAAATGAACTCCAATCAATACTCCTAACAATAACTACCACCGAGATACACCACCAAGACTTTTTTTACCATAACAAACAATATCACTGAAAATCAATAAATTAAATTAAAGGATGAAGAGTCACTCCCAGTGATGTTCTCAAAATGAACTCCAGTAAATACTCCTAACAATAACTTCCACCAAGACTTTTTTACCATAACAAACAATATCACTAAAAATCAATAAATTAAATTAAACGATAACGATATGTAAGATAAGAGTGTTAGCATATATAATCTCCTTCAAGTTGAACCTCCAACACCGTTATCAACATTGATGTTGAATTTCGATGTATGTTACGAAAATGTTACAATAGTAAATAAGTAGCAACATACTTTAAGATTAGTAATTGAAATTAGATCAACTAGATAATTGTCGGAATCTCGCTTGTCTTTGATTCTATGTTTAATTGTCTAAACTCTATAATGCGTAACAGTAGTGGGAAAACTAGACAGGAACTAGACATACAAAATAACCTAAACTTATGATTAATCAAGGTTTAATTAATTATTACTATATGATATGATATGATATGATATGATATGATAAGGTAATGAATGACGACAAAGCCGCATAGATCAACCGATATGAAACTTGTCGTGATCATATAAACCTACTCATCTTCATCATATAAATAACAAAATACCTAACGCGCGACTTACTATGTGTCTTAATCTTCCTAAGAACAACCACAAAAATCACACGAGAGTCTCTCTCTTTCTCTGCTTTTCTCCCTTTTCGTATCCGCCACACACGACTAAGCTAGTATAGAAGATTTAATCGTTCTACCATCCTTTTGAAAGAAACGAATATTCTCGTTTCGGAGAACCTTATGCATGTGACTTGTACTATATATTGATGCGAAATTGAATCAATATCTGGTGAATATAGGACAAGATGAGAAAGGTGTGGTGATAGTATAGTATCAATGTGAATGAAAAGCTAGGGAAGATGATAACAGATCGATGACTAGGCAACTTATGGCCAAATGCCAATTGATGTGACATAATGCCAATACAGTCGGCAAGTGTATCAATCGACCTTACGTCTCTTCTTATTCTACATTTCAAATTATCAAGCCGATTTTTGGATTCAGTACATGTCGCATTTAGACTGTCGACTATATTTTAACTTGTGTTTCTTATGGTGATCAAAGAAGTTGAAGATGTCCGGCACTGAAAGGTCCCGAGACGAAGTTCGAGCGCGAACACTGGCATTGATCGATAGGAGTATAAATGGAATTAGTTTGATATCATGATATAAAAAAATGATACAAAATACTCATGACATCGAATTGTACAACCCGTAGATCACACAATCATGTAAACTAGTATGTAAAAGAATTTACGATGAAGTGTAACTCACTTGATAAGACGCTTCACCTTCGATTAATAGGTCGAAAGTTCGAGTCAATATTTGATTGTTTCGGAAAAATAAAAAGTAGGTAGAAGAATTAATCTACCCCCGACAAACATGGGATAATTAAAACAGTTGCGCTTTTTTGAAACTATATAAGATTGATAATTATAGTTATAAATAGACCATAATATAAAAACTAGACTTGAGCTATAAAATTAATACTACTACCACTACACTACTAAAGACTAGCGACCCTTATTTTGAAATTAAGTACACCTTACCACTAAGATATACATTTGTTCTGCGTAATTAATTTAAAAAAGAGCCAAACTGCTATATTGGAATGTTTGGAAAGGTTAATTCCGTTATATCAGTCCTCAAAAGGAAGCTACCAAAGTGGTTGTAACTATATATAATACTTCGGAGATAGTAATATGCCTACCTATTTTTTCCGCTTAAATCCTAGTTTTTCAGAGAAATCTGAAAATTTTAAAAGTTATGTGGTAAACGAAACGAGGGGATAATTAGTAAAATATATACTGTTCATTTTGACAACGAAATGTATATTATTAAGTAAGACAATTTACCTTCAATTCTATACTCAAATCACCTTTATCGTTTTAAAAAATAAATAAAATGTACTCATTCATCTCATAAATGATATATGCATACAATATAGAGGTTTTATTTTATGGAAATAAGTAAAATACCATAAAAGGGACGTTTTGGGGGTAGTGTACCTTTTTTCAAAATAAGCTGCATATATTATACATTTTTAAATTAGTAGTATACAGGATGCATAGATTACACTTATAAAAAAAAGGTTAGGTATAAGATGAGTGCACATTTAAACAAGCAAGTAGCTAGCGCATATCGGATCTAGTGATAATACTACGAACCAAGTGTGTTTTTTGTTTTTTAATTATTGATGATGAGTTTAAGTTTCCACATATAGGACAAAGTCGGAAATAGGACAGAACATTAGTGCCCAATTATTTATTTATTTACGTGGTCGAAGGTCACACAATGTGACCCAACAAAATTTTGTTATCTTGTTTTACAACTTCTAGCTTCTACACAAGTTATTAGTACATGTACTCATATTAGAGAGTAACTTTGTTTGATACTTAGTGGTTTGTATAGGTGTTAGGTTTTCAATAGCTTGTAGTATTCATTTTGTTCGGTTGCTGAAGACACCACTTTTGATGCTGCGACTAAAAGATGTTGTGAAGACAAGCCACTAAAGATCTAATATGACTGAAGGAATTATTTGGGATGGAGTACATTTTCAGTAAGTTATATCACAATCGTTATTGTCAAAGTGTTTGTAGCCGAGTGGCAAACTGAAACATCCCGTAACCATGAAGTCACGGGTTCGATTCCCCGAAATGAGTGATTATATTATCTGAATAGAGATTGGTGGTGATTGGTGTTGATTTGCATCTATAATTTGGGATATTTGAATTGGTGGTGATTGGTGTTGATTTGCATCTAGAATTTGGGATATTTGAAGTGTATATTGGTGGTGATTGGTGTTGATTTGCATCTAGAATCGATTGATAAATTCGTCCTGTTCAACAATTATAATTGTAATGCTATATTTCATGTTTAATAATAATTAAAAAAAATATCTCAATCGTTACTTTGTCAAGTGAAAATCTAAAAGACTAGTGTAGATTGACTAACTACATGGTAAAGAATGTCTCTTGAAAATTACCATAACAGCTACTTATCCTCAAGACAAGTAAGGGACTGATTGGTATATAATTTGAATGGACATTTTGGTGAAATTGTATTTTGAATGAAGTTGAAATTGAGATATTTGAAGTGTATTTTAGGCCAAATCACTGTTTATCGAGCCAAATGAACCGATTACAATTGAAAACAAACAACCCTAGATAATATGGCCGTTAGAAAGGAGTTTTGGTGAAGTACATGTGACGAACTAAAAGAAAAAACATAACTTGCCATAAGTTAGTGACATTTCAGTACCTAGTTAAATTTGTGGTCACCTCAACTGTAATAATTTGCACTATATGCAATATGAACGGTTTGTTTATGAGAAACTACACTGAACACAACAGACGCTCAAGCACTAAACTTATATTGCAATCAATTTTTCCCAACTTTCTAAGTTTTATGAACTCTTAATAGACTTAAGCTCTGCGAAATCTACTTGTAAATTGTGAAGAGGTAGAACAAGTTTTTTAACTTGCAACTTTAAAAGTGTTTTTTCTTCTTAACAATAAGAGGTCTTGCTTCTCAGAAACAATTTACTTATTGAACTATAGAATCTTAAGTAGAGTTTATTTGTATATCAAAATCATCGAAACATTATGAGTAAAGTATACAGTTCCTTAAGAAACCCAACACCATATAGTTGTGTTAAGAAGAAGGGAGAAACTACTTAATCGAGAATAGGTAGCGGTGTATGCAACTAATTGCACATCAAATTATATTCGACTATGCTCGACTCAATTCTCTCACATAAAATTACTTAGCAAATCCCTCCAAAATAGCAAAACTAGATTCATAGCCTCAGCACAAACACATTGTCATCGAATCGAATCACATAATAATGTAGCAATTATGGGGAGACAAAAGGATTTTATCCCATCACAAAAAGTAATAAAAAATCACATAACGCACAAGATTGAAGAAACCTGGAACCGATAACTTAGATATATATATGCCTTCACTATTCAACAGAATGATGATGTCAAACTCATAAAATTGGAATTTGAAAAGAAAAACAGAACTTTGTTGTGTGTCGCAGACGAATATTTCCAACAAATTTCTAAGAAATGCTGGGTTGCATGTATCTAGCTTTATTATACACCATTAACGATTTTTTCATCATTTTGACAAAATACTAACTACTACTAATAAACAGTTTGTTTGCGTAATCATGTGGACCATTATTTATTAGTTTAAAAGGGAAAAATCATGTGGACCACGTTATTTCGTCATATATAGTCTACTTGGTGAGTTTTAAAAGTATATATGTACCTTTCAAATTAAGTGAACTCCTTACATCCATCGATCGCACTTTATAATTTTTTTAAAAGTTAGTTAACTCATATAAACTATGTTTAATGTACTTTTCAACTCAAGCGTACTATTCTTGTTGCTTTCCCAATCCTCACCCCCACCCAAACATATCATTTTCATTTTCTGTAAATTCACCACTTACGTATATAATAACAACGTACGTATTAAATTTTAAGTGACTGTTTGATAAATAACTTTAGTTTATGAAATCGAATTAAAACAGGTTAATTTAGATGTTCGTGATCTAAAGTTTTAAACTTAAATTCTCAACCGAACGACCACTAAATTATGTTCCAATGCAAATTAGTCGAACACATGTTGAAAAAATGTTGATATAAAGTAAAGTCCTACACTCCTACTTAATTATATAGACACGTTCTCATATTCCTCGTTGAATGAGAGATCTAATATCATCATCATAACTTAATAAAGTTACACATATTTTGAATTCATTAATTTTCAAATGAGGAAGTTAAAATTTAGTGTGCTGAAAAAAGAAAAGGAAAAGCCTGAAGAAGATGATGAAAATTGATCCAAATTCCAAACTATACTAATGATTGTCAACTTGCATGTGTCGGAATTGAACTATATATACTCCACATTCAAGATCGGAAACAGAAGTTATTAAGTAGCAGACCTAGTATAAAAATTGAAAGGTGGATCAGAATATTTAATTACAAACAAAAGTTATTATTAGTACAAATGTAATACCAGTAATTCCGAAGCCCCAAATTTATTTGGAGAGATTTAAACCACTCGTCATATTAATAAGGTGTATATTTTTTTTCAAAAATTCACGTATAAAAATTTCAGAGTTAAATGTACTCGCTTTTGAACAATCCTGCTAGAATGAGTAACCAACTAAAATAACTTGTTTTGGTACATTGGGATTAACATATCACCAGGAGAGTTGTACATGATTAACCTCGTCGGTCTAAAGAGTCGGACTCTGATTGATTAGTGGTCCGGTTAAAAGAAATACAAGAATGCAAGTATAAAAAGGTATTCTTTAAATTATTAATTAAAGAAGAGTTGTCATCAAACTGTAGCTAGCTAGCACGCACGCACACGACTGAACCGCGGATGCGCAAGACCAACTAAGAAAAGCGTGTTGGAGCCATCTTGGTGCGCCCATCATGAGACTCTTCATGTCTTGACTTTGAATTCAATTAAAATTTAAACCCATGCATTAAATACTCTGCTAATTACCTAACAACCAAAACCATCATTTTATTATCATTTTGCTCCCTTGACTATCATTTATTTCCACTCCCCCTACACTCCATTTTATAGTTTTCTAGTCATTGCTCAATACTTCTCCATATTACACATGAGTTTTGATTTTCGAGACTTCCCAAAAGTTATATTTGCACAATTGTACTTATACGATACGTACTACACCAACACCCCATGCCACCCTCCCCTCGCGAAAAGAAAAACGTATCACTATGTCCGTCCTGACTCACTCCTTATCAATGTATACTTACATGTTTATATATTGACTCACACAAGTCACTATATAAAAGAAGTCTGCTATAAATTCTAACTTATGTTATAAATTCTAACTTATTTAATTGGATCACAAATGTATTGACTTAATCAGAATGATTGGACTCATTATATACAGTTTTATGCTTGGAGTGTTCACAAGGCTAACATATTATGTCTTATGTATTGACTAAATCAGTATCAATCATTTGATCATCTTCATGTTATAGGTGAAGAATAAGTCAATTAATTCAGTTAATCATGCATTAATTATCTCAGTTCTACAAATGTACAAGGTCGAATTATAGTTTGAGTTTAAAAGTTACTCATATTTTAAGTTTAAGTACATTGAGATAGATGAGCTAGCTATATAGCTATTAGCTACCTAATTTTGCATTCTGTATTTACTAATGTACATATGCAGATATATTTGTTAAACATCATTGGTAAGCTGATCAGTTTATAAACTTCCAACTTCCAAAAATGCTTGATAACGACCCAACTAAATCTTTCTTTCAACTTAGACTATGTTCTCTTTAGCTATAATTATATGGATCGAACTGAAGTAAAATACAGTATAAAATATACTAATTAAATAGAGTTTAATTAAAATGGACTTGAACTAAATTTAACTTAATGAGTATGTATACGAAAATAACATTATCATAATAATTGACTGTCAACTAATTTTACAATACGTGGCCATGCGCCGAGCTCTTGCATGTGAATGTATGCTCATAATTAATCCCATCTATAAACTCATGAACAAATTATTAAGGTATTAATCTCATAAGGAATAGGTCAAATATCACACATTAACTATAGAGTTATCAAAGTCCAAAGATAGAGCATATATTGGGCACTTAGTTGAATTGTTGATCAATTATTTATACTCTAGGTAGATCATCCCTTAATATGATTGAGATATATAATCCTCCTACCAATCATATAGTAGTTGTTAAATGCGAGTTGGATTGGAAATTGCAGACCAGATGAATTTAAATTGAACTATACAGACAACCAGACAGAAGACATTATTAAACCAATAGCATGTGAATGAAATCCAAGAAGCTTGTAGTTGTAGTATTTACTATTTAGTTCATAATTGGCTCCTAATCGGACAGAAACTGATACATAGTAAAATGCAGGATATCAGCTACTCTCACATATATATATATGAGCATTTGTTATTCTTTGTTTTGTTCAACTTCACTTTAAAACGTTGTTCATTGATGCAAAGTTGAATTGGTTTCAAAAAATAAATTGTTGGAATTGATTATGATCATTTATATTATCATGCAGCAATAATAATTCAAATTGCATGTTACGCTGATTCTCGCCAATGAACAGTCAAATCTAATAAACTAATCAATATAATATGATAGTATGATACTAACTGTTTTTTAAATGCATCATATGTTACGTTTCTTGAAATATGGATCAACAACTCACATGGCTTTGTACAAACTTAATTAGTTTTACCCTCTTGTCTTTTGATGTCAAAATTTGTGGTTATACCAGCTGAAACTTCTAGCTCATGACTAGTACTATTATCAGAACCTAAATAGTGAGCTAGCATGATTATTGCATGTTATCTATGCATGGAGACAGTCAAATATTCTTAAGATCAATCTTTAACGCTAGATTTGACTTCAAAGAAACTTACCATGAAGGTGGTTACAAATGACACCTCCGAGAAGTAGAAAAATAAAAGATAACTTATTACTAATACAATTGGTCAATATTTTTATAAAAGAAAATAACTACACCACTATTTATTCAAGTGCCAATATACATTCTCCGAAGTTATACATACGTGCCTTAAAAATTTAGATAGAAACGTATTAATTTCTAGCAACTACCAAAGTGATAAACGCGCATTTTACTTAAAAAAACACCAAGTGCAAACAAGGTCATCATGAATCCTGACATAACTCACTTAATTAGCCCAACAAAATTAGACTAAATTCCAAAAAGTGATTAGGTCATACTCCTATAAATAACATCGTAATTTGCTAATTACACAATTCATATTTACACTATATTATCTAAGTTCATCGTCATATGTGAACCAGACGTATAATTGCAGCTATACCATTTGACAAGGACGACATCGAATTACAATATCAAACTCCAACATCATTTTGCATTAGTCATACACTAAAGCCAACTCGAACCTAAACTCGCAAAATGTGAAAATTTGGAAACACACGCATTGAGCTCCTCAATGCAACATGAACATGGTCGACATGGCAAGCACAAATGACCCTACCAATGTACAAAGTTTGATCCAATAAATGTCTATAATTAGTAAATGTGGAAATAAAGTGGGTGGGGAATGCAATTTAAGGAAATGTAGAGACAAGAAGACACAAGCAAGTGCCCCCAAAAATATTTTGAGGTATCTAATAGAAGGGTCGAGTTGAGGAGTCACATGGGTTAACACATGACACATAGTGGTAAGAGGAGTAGGGACCTTTCTACAACCATACGAAAGCGACGAACGCGTCGGTCCACACAACATAAGCCCTGCCCCAATGAGAAAAAAAAAAAAAAAGAACATTGTCTTCAAGTTAACTTTATTCTTTTCATAACCTCCCCAACCTTTACCCTTTATTCCATTTCTCCCACAATGTTTGTAATTTTACGATTGACACCACCTTCGTATATGTATTCCTTCTTCGAGCTTTGAAAGAAGGGAAGCGAGAGAATATACCAGTTGGGCTCTGTTCTCTTCAGCTGAAATCTACTGAACTGAACTAAACTGAAGTTTAGTATAAATTATAGCTAAGGCTTTGTTCTTTTCAACTGAAATGTAATGAACTAAATTGAACTGAATGGAACTTAACTAAAATGAAGTGTAGTACTTTCTCCGTCCCGTCCTAAGCTTTTCAAATACTTTTTGGATTTAAAAAATAAGACAAGAGTATTTTTTTTTTCATAAAATAATAAGACAAGAGTACTTTTATTTATAACTGAGTGGCATGAGATGTAATTTTGAGCTATTGTCTGAATGTTCTAATGTTAAAGTTTGACTAAAAATTGATACAAATGAAAATGGGGAGCTTTAATGGGGACAATAAAAATGTCAAAGTGGGAAGCTTAGAACGGGACGGAGGAAGTATAAATTATAACGGAGCATAACTGAATTGAACCAAATGAGTCAGTTTAAGTGAGGCCTAAGCAAAGTTGAATTAAATTAAATCAGACTGAATGAGTTTTCAGCTGAAAAGAACATAGTCTTACCATCCTTTCAGTAAATTAATTTTAGAGTATGATATGTTTATCAAAACTAGCTAATAGTCCGGTCGTTACTTAATGATGTAAGTGATAAATGCAACGTTAGTAAAATAAAATAAGATAAAATGTGGAAAGTAGAAAGTGAGACGTAGAGAGTGTATATCTAATAAATGTGGTGATCGTAGAGTTGTAAGAGTATGCATTTAAGGAAAACGTAGGGGGCCATACGCAATTGTTTCGTTCCGCTATTGTCACACGCATTTAACAAAAAGGAAAGGAGGAGAAAAATAGACTCAATCAATCATTAAATTCTTGAATCCCATTGTTGTCCCCACTCCACTAATTGCTGCGACCCCTCCCTATCTTATTCTTCTCTTTCTCTTAATCTCTTCTCTTTCTTGTGTCTATATAAACCAGTAAACACATATCCAAACAAACACCAATCAATTGCCTCTCAACATTCAAACTACTAACAAAACAACACACAATATCAATTCAACAACAACAACAAGAAGATATACATTACATAACACAAGTTTATTTCTCCGTGATTATCTTTAGGATATACATCACCTCTCTTCACACACCATAGGATTTTGTGTGGTAGAATTCACCCTATCCTGCTATTAATATCTCTTCCCTTCCATTTGTCTGCTCGTTCAGTTCCCCTTTTCCTCCTTCAGAGATAAACAAACAAGAATTACTCTCTTATTTATCATGACTATGCAACTCAAGAAGCTTTGTGCTCTGCCTTCACGAACTGGAAGGCATTTGCAGCGTTACAATCAGGGATATCGTCAAGTTGTTGGGTGAGTCTTGTTTCGATATTATAAGGAAAGATTGGATTTTTTCATCTGGGTTTCTGCCGATTCTTGAAAACGTGTGCTCTCACCAGCTGTTTGATTAAATTCCCAGCTGGACTTGAGCTTTCATATTTATGCAAATTTGGGTTTTAAATTGTATCTAATGTTTATACAATTGCCATTTATGCAGATGCATTCCATACAGAATTAGAAAAAACAGCAAGTCTCTTGAAGATGTGGAGGTCCTTTTGATCAGCTCACAGAAGAGTCCTAGATTGATGTTCCCCAAGGTATATTTCTAATCAAAATCTCATCTTTTTCTTGTTTTGCATAAAAAAGGATGATTAATGAATCATATCAATGATTATGACCTTCAATAACATGTCTTCTTTGCAATGATTCATCAGGGTGGTTGGGAACTCGACGAGGATATCGAATTGGCCGCTTTACGCGAGACCTTGGAGGAAGCTGGTGTCATTGGCTCTCTCAGGGTTAGTACTTTGATGCATTTTCAAGAATCATATCTTTGCATTTTGTAGGTTCATTACCTGACTTTGTGTTGCTATTTCATTACAGGATAAACTAGGTGTATGGACTTTCAAAAGCAAAAGCCAAGAGAAGTACCATGAGGGATCCATGTTTGCCCTGTATGTCACCGAGGAACTAGATGTGTGGCCTGAGAAAGATGTCCGCAAACGTGTCTGGGTACGTCGAATTCCTGGATTTCGCGGTTTTTGTATGTGTTATTCAACTGTTTGATGATATCATATTGTGTTATGAGGCCTAATCTGGGTTTGAATTCTTATTTACAGATGACGGTAAACGAAGCTAGAGAGAAATGCTCACATGCTTGGATGAAAGAAGCACTAGAGGCCTTCGTTGGACAGTTCACTCGTCCAAGAATGGAGGAAGAGCCACTGGCTAGTTGTAGGTTAGAGTTGTGCAGAGTCGATGAATTGAGAATGAACATGGGACCTCAGAATGGGGATGAAGATGCTGATTGCTTCTTGATTAGTTGATGCCATGACAGTGTCATGTATGTGCTTGCTCGTTCCCTCGGCATCCTTAAGCGTGTGCACGAACTTCACGGGCCAAGAGGATCACTTCAAGGCGAGGAGTTGATGAAACACAAGAGCGAAGGGCATGGATGAAACGGATAACGACGGCCTGGTTTATGTGTGAGATTCATCCAAATCATTCGGAAACTGCCTACAAATGCAATTTTTGCAACGGTCTTATAACGTAGTGGACGAATTCCAAATACTAGGTCGGATAAAATCCAGACTTAGGTAATAAATTCCGGGAGACTGTAGAGAAGATGTACAAAGGTCTCGACTGCTCGATTCTTTCATTCATTAGTTCATATAGCTGTACTTTAGCAGTAGTGTTCTAGTTAGCTTCACTTTGTTCTGAATCATCAGTGGAAGCTTGTGTAATGGGCACTCAACTCCCAAGATTTGAACAATGAGTTGGTCTATGCATTGTTCCAGTTCAACTGATGCAGAATTATAATAAAATGTTAACTTCTTGTAACTTATCTTTCTGATCAGGGTTTTGCTCATGTCAAATAGGGCCTCCATTCTATGCTGGAAAACCTGGAAAAAAAACTTGCAATGATGCCATTTATGAAAACCAAAGAAACTCCCTATCATTCTGTGATGCACTTTCATCTTTCTATTTAGGACGCTTTGTTTAAAACTTGTCATTTACAAAAATTCACTAGCTGATCTCTCAGAAGTGGGTTTTACCCTTGGACACGCAGTAACATCTACGTAATTATTCCACCGTACGTATTCATTCGTCTCATTTTATAGAATGATATCACTCTAAATAAAATCCAGGAAGGCTGTACCCTTACCACCACAGGTATATGCTTGGACACAGATTGTCCAGCACTCCAAAACCCTGGTCATGGGTAAGGCTGTGTTATTAGGGATCACAATGGTGATATATCACTACTAAACAGATAATAACACTGTCATAAATCCTAATCGTTAGAATTGGACATGAAATAGCATATTGAATTATTGGTTACATTTACATATCCAATCAGATTCTAAATATTGTATTATTGATTGTATTCATATGGACACGAAGCAAGGGGTCCCCCCGTGCAATTATAATTGACATCACAAGACTCGGTCTCACCCAAGTTGGTGTGGAAAAATATCTTACGTCTAGGGAATCAAACTCAATTGCGAACATTTTGGCTAAGAAATGAATCTCTTCGTACACACTAAAGTTAATTTCCCTCCCCGCCAAATGTACTGTATCCTCTACTTTTAATTTAAAAGATTGATACTCTTGTGGTTAGCTTGCTTGCGTAAGTACCCATACTCCGTGTGAATATACCTGACCTTTTAAATGTCAAATTGTCTTCTGGTTACATTTTCGTCTCAAGTCTTTTGCATCACCGGCCCAGCCTAACTATAGATTGGTTCCATCACTTAAATCCAATTTCAATTTTGGCAACAGAATTAGATAGATTATGTGACCAATTGTCTCTGTGTTTTGCTTTCCTTAATATGTTCAAACTAGTTCTGCTTATGCTAGGCACAACGCAAGAAACTTCACCACCTGTTTTTTATCATTGAATTTTATTTTTATTTCAGTTGGTAAACACAAGTCACAAGCATAGGAATCTTCTGCAGTTGACTATATAACCTTGAGCCATTAATGCACATGCCATGTTTTAGCCACAACTTAATTTGATTGTGTAATAAGATGGTTGTTTAATCAATACAATGGCATCATCACTTGTAAGATGCCATATTTTCAACTGATAATTATACCTCTGAAAAATGCAATCAACATCGCATTTAAGGGTGTTTAATATTACATGCAATACACCAATAAACTATTGTATATTAACGTAATACTATATACACTACTTGTAAGTAAACATATCATGTTGATTTCGTCTCTCAGAAATCACACATTACATAGAACATGAAATTATCTAAGGAAAAACAATTCATATAAAGCCGTTATTTTAGATTGAGGCTGTCAATACTTAATCAGGAATGATGTGGATATGATTCATGAATCACAAGATAAAAGAAATACAGAGAAAGTTGAATTCAAAACTAGCACACTATTTCATTCTTTCATGCAAGATTTACAGAAGCTAGCTGTATCTCCATCATGTATAAATTACAAAGAGTTGAATAAAATACTATGCACGTGCATTTCCCATATAATTCAACAAGTTCATAAACAGCAGATTTTGAAAATTTCCAAGATCTAAAAGCAGTACTCAACTTCAACTGTCATTCAGGATCTAATTTGACAGCTTCCATTAGGACGAACGCCCAATGTCATCACAGACATAAGCTGGTAAATTATCAAGAAAATGCTGAACTTGTTAAAGCCAATAGTGCGCGACATATACAAATAAAACATCATTGTCTGTTGTGAGTACTTACATTTGCAAAGATATATCTCAACTGGGTGGAGTGCCACCAGTTTTCGATGGTTCCTACAAGCAATGAAGATGCAAGTTCTTAAGATCATATAAACTGTTGAAAACATGACACTAACATATGTGTTACATATACATTTATTTATGTTTAGATAGAGTATATACCAGCGAGCTACAAGGATCCATGAACTGGAATACGTTGTTCAAAGTCCCAATATTTATAGTTATCCCACTTCCCTGTTCACGAAATGTAATCAGATTACAACGTGCAGATTACTCATTTGTTTCTTCATCTACACAAGCGACCACTAACAATAAGTCACGTACCATCACATTCATTCCAGGAGGCACTCCCCGAAATGGAGCAGAAAAAGGTAGTTGTGGTATCTGCCCTGAAAATAGAGCAGGATGAAACCAAGGAGGTTGAATGCTCGGGATCTCTTGTGCATTTAGAACATCACTAGCATTTCCATCTTCAGGTAATTTAGACACTTGACCTTCTGATGTGGCATTTATTATTGGTCTAGAGTCACACACAGGCAATCCCTACAAGATAGCGCATAGTTTAGTGAACTGAAATAAAGCACGTGAATATACAGTCCATTTTGTTTCCCCGCAGAACCTGCAGCTCAATATAGTCTCCAAAACATAGTAAATACTTAACAAGCCTAGAAAATGCAAGATACTATAATTTATGCCATGCTGAGACAGGTTATAGGATGTAAATTTGATGCATTTCCAACACCTACTGATTAGAAAATGTCAGAAAGAAGTTTATACGCAAAAAATATTAAGACACTGAATAAGAGAAGTGAGATGTAATGATTTCATAAATTTTGAAATACAAATGTTACACCAATGTCTCACCACTCTTATTAAATGTTCTTTTACATATTTTGCACAAAAAATATTTTTCAATTATTATGATTTGCCATATGAAACTGATTCCCATCCTGTAACCTGAAACAAGTCTCAGTGTATTCAGCTCAACATTTTAGTAGGGCAAAGAAAGAAAGAAAAATACTGCTATACCTCTCCTTGTTTGCCTTGATCTCTAAATTGAAACGGCTTGTAAGTAGGACATTTAAGTTGAGTAGGATCGTGACATAGAGGTTGGCTTGGTCCCGAATGAGGTTGGTTTATAGGTTGCGTATTAGGCCCCTGAGGTTGGTTTGGACCATGTTGAGGTTGCATAATATTAGGCCCCTGAGGTTGGTTTGGACCATGTTGAGGTTGCATAAGATTAGGCCCCTGAGGTTGGTTTACACCATATTGAGATTGCAATAAATGTGCTGATATAAGATTAAGCAACTGTTGGTTTGGATCGACTTGAGATGGCATATTATTAGGTAAATTTTGTTGGCCTTGTGCTGCATTCTGAAATGGTGGAACAGTACCAGTCTGAGTATAAGGTATATGCGGTGTGACTGGAGCATTGGCAACCTTTCGGGATGAATGCTTATCTTTAACCACACGAGGAGCTTGTACCTTCTGTTTGACACCAATTATAAGCCCCTGATCAGTTCAACTAACCAATAAAGCATATATAAACTGGAACACAGGAGTTGCCTAATAATCTTCACACAAGAGCAGGATGCAATGCTCATCCCATTGCAAGATACAAGATCCTAGATTCTTTGTGAATGGTCCATGATTATGTATGCATGCATCACTAGAAATGTTAGACAATCTATAAGAGTGAATTGTGTAGACCCCCAATAAAAACTGCAATGCTACTTCACATACCTTAGCATCCTTGTTAAGAGGTGGGAGTGGGGGAGCCTGGTATCCTCCAGGATTGAACGCACTTTGGTAGGGACGGCTAGTCGTGCCAGAATAAGGTCGAGCAGGTTGGCCACACATTGGGTGTGGTGGAAACTGAGGCTTATTGAGGGGCCAAGCCGTGCCAGATTTGGATTGGTTTTGGCCTTCCCATCCGGCACCTGGTTTAGACCTCTCTAGAAAATAGCAGTAAATGTAAAAGGCATAAACAGAGTGAATACATGAAAAATACATTAGTTTAGTAAGTATAAATTCATTGGCAACTCACTTGAACTTTCAGCATTCCCTTGTTCTTGTCCTATTTGCCTTTTGTGACTCTGATAGTTATTCATAAAAGGCCCCGTGTTTTTAGGCTGCATTAGTTCAGAGCGATTCCGAATTAGCAAGCAAGTTTGAGCTTTAAGACCTCAACTTATAGATATTGCATCAGTCACATTCTAATCCAGTTACGAAGCTCTTGCCCCAAAACCCAGAGATACTATCAACATACTACTAGCACAGACATCTTTCCCGTTAGCCTTTACATAAGAAAAAGGATCTCAAAGACCTTGTGCATAACAACCCAGAATCAAGCAAGAATACACCCCAACAGTAGTACGTATAACAAAGCACATCACTTACAATTCGTTCACTATACTTCTACATCCCTACCGAATATATACAATTATAGTAAAACAAAGCCAAGCAAACTACACCCTATCGATAGTAGAACAAAGCACATCACATACAATTCGTTCATTGTACTTCTATATGCTACCCGAATCAATATACAATTATAGTATAACGAAGCTAAGCAAGACTATTATACCCAAATGTACCCTGAGAACTCAACTACATTGAAGAACCATACCTCAACATTTGACTGACGATCCTCAGAGTCATCGTCACTATGATCACAAGAGCTGTCTTCTCCACTTTCTTTCTCCTCTTCCGACTCCGTTTCGGTTTCCCCGAGTGCTGAATACACATAACAATATTGACACATCATATGAAACATCCCCTCTACCAAATCCAATGGCGAAATAAATACAATATCCGAATCGAAACAAGGAATGAGAACAAATAAAGAAATTACTTACGTCTATGAAGGTTATGATAATCATGATATCCCATACTTGATTTCGCAGTCACCGCTAGAATCCTTTCCAACACAATCAAAAAGAAGAAAACAAATGTCAGTACTAAATTCAATTCAACTGTTTCACCACAAGCAATACACAATGGAATCTATTTGTTCAAAAAACGAAAATAGTGTGAGATGAATTGCAACAAACGAATGAAGTATCGAAAATCGGCATCAAGAAGAGATTGAGAGTGAAGATTTACAGAGAAGATTGGGAAAATGTTCACTATTTCTGGAAAAGAGTGCGAATAATGAATGAATCAATGCAATTGGGTTATTTATTTATATATAATACGATGAAAATGAGGGAAGCTAGGTTACCTTTCATTTGGGCTTGGCGCCATTACATTGAATGCGTCTTTTCGAATTGCATTTCGATTTCAAATTCTACTCCCCGCCTCCACATTAATTAAGTTTCGGTATCGATTCTCGTACTGAATCAACATTATTTACCGATTTATTTAAACTATATTATGAATTCAATAAAACCATAGTATTTATTCTGTAAAATATAAAGTTAAAGTTCTATAATAATTTAAATGGAATCGTTTAAGAATAATTTGTTTAATTTTATATGAACCCTGTTAATAGTTTGAGATGGATATTCTCAAACAACAAGACGTGTGTGCGTTTGTCATTGATATATATATTTATTAGTGTTCATTTTTATAACAAGTGAAATTAAGGGGGTAAGTGACATAGAATTCAAATGCTCATTTGAATGGAAATAGCTTCAAATTTCAATCATTTTCAAAATTGTAATAGTTTCAACTGGCATGTGATGATTTTAGTGTACAATGAACTCCCTCCGTCCCGACATTCTAATCCATTTTATTTGGGTGTTCTTAAAGAATAAATATGTTTATTGTTTGTTGTAGAAGATAAATAATGAGATCTGATGGAGTTAATGAGTGTAACTTTTTAAAATCGGATTAGATTAACCGATAATTACAAAAAGAATAGTGTACTAGATTAGCGAGACGAGTGTTACATCACGGACCAATGACAAAACGAGAAATTTAAACCAGCAACTTAAGCTGAACGTCACAGGCACGTAGCTGTAACAAAAAGATATAAATCCCTCTTTGTTTCCAAGTTCAAACGAGTGACAGTACTAGCAAACACCAATTCCAGCTCCACCGTCACCATTCTCAGATTCGCACAACAATGGGCAAAATCAAAGAGGAATCAGATTACGAACAACTCCGCAAAGCTCGAATTTCAGAAAACCAGGTATCTTCTTCTCCTCATCTACATCCAATCTGCTACCTACTCGCAACAATTTTATTCATTTTTAGTCTCCGATGGTGAAATTACCCACAACAGGCTCGATTGGCTTCTCTCGGTCTTGCGAAAACCGTATCGGAGTTACGGAGCTTAAATTCCTCCTCTTCGTTCAAACCTCGTGTCAAGAAATCGCAGAAACTCGATTGCAGCTCCACCCCTTTGCGCCGTTCCACTCGATTGAGCGAAAACCCTTCACAAGGTTTATACATTAAATGCTTTTTTTTTTTTGTTTTTTGGAAACGGCAAAGGTGACTCGAACCCCGACCAACTGAGCTGCGATTCGTTGTCATATTAAACGCTAATTTTCTCAATAGTTTTGTGCTCTGTGTTTGTAGACTATAGAATTGTATTAGCAATAGAATAGTATATATATTAAATTTCTAGTTAGATTAGTCTTCTATCCTAACATAGCTTCTAGCTTCTTGTAACTTGTATATATACCTTCAATCATTCTACGAATAGACACGATTGATTATTCAATAATTTTACAGTTTATGTTTGTTTAATTTGATTTTGGTCGTAAAATAGGGCAAGTGAGCTACTTGGAGTATAATGAGAGTGGGAATGGGAAAAGGGGATTGAGAAAGCCCAAGACTTCAGCTGAGGCTTTAGCTACACGTTGCACTAGCAAAGCTAGAGGAAGCTTGTATGATCCTACTTATGGCTTATCCTGTCATTTCTGCAGGTACTGCGTTTATGTTGCGTTTCTCAAGTTGAATTCAGCACTTGATCAAATGTGCAAGTTTTTCCCTAATGTTTCTTTCTTCATTACTTGTAAATTTGAGCTTGTCGATATCGTGGCATTTACCCTTTTAAGCTTTGTGATGGTTCATTATAATTTGTCCGCTATGAAATAGGATATCTGTCGGGAAAAAATGAAGTAGTTTGTTACCATTACTCACACCTGTCCATGTGTCGCTTGCAATGTTACTTCTTTAACTGTGGCAAAGTAGATCATTCTGATTATGTGGCATATATGCATTGCGGAACATAAAACTTTACAAAGGAGCAGATGAATCCAATGTGTTCCTGAACTTGAATGTTTCATTTATGAACTATTAGTTTGTTAATCTTAACAGTACGGGTAGCTAAATTGAATTTCGTAGGGTTCTTCATGGATGCATGATGAAAACCTTGGAAAGAATTTAATACCTGACTGTTCAGACAACAGAAACTCCTGTGAGCCAAGACTGCCTGAGATGAATGATAGATCCCTTATCAAAATGTGCCCTTATGTGATTGGATGAGATTACAAGGCATTATCTTGTTGGACTGAGTATGAGTTTTACTCGAGTTTTGTACTCTTTTATACAATTTGGTTATTCGTATGAATGACTATTTAAGCCTTTTCAAACATCCAGAGTTGGATTTTTATTGGATTGCACCTTAATGTTGCAATATATTGCTACAAACACCACAAGTCGTTTATAAAGGTCATTTTCAAAATATAGGCAAAAGAAACTATGTGGGGAAGACGAGTGCAAACGCTGTGGTGAGCTCGACATGGACCAGCCATGTATAGGTATGTTTCACTAACGGTGGTCTAGTTCACCATAATCCTTGAACTTCTAACAAGTCCGGACTCCTGACTACTGGCTACTCTGCCAATAAAAATTTGGCCACAGGTAAAACAGACTGTTCAATGTGTCATTCTGGCAGTGGCATTCTTTGTCGAGCTTGTCTCAAGATTCGGTATGGAGAAGGTAAGTTGATAACCTTTGTAGATGACGAACTGAACCAACTCTAAGCCTCAATGTCGACTGAGTATTTTCTTCTATGTTTATTTACTAGAAATGGAGGATGTGAGAGCAAATAAAGATTGGATATGCCCTCACTGTACAGAAGAAAAAGGAATCAATCCCTACTGGATATGTAACAGGTCTACAACTCCCTATTTGTTTTTTTTTTTTAATTAACATGTGTAATTACAATTGTTGAACAAGATGAATTTATCAATCGATTCTAGATGCAAATCACTACCAATCTCTATTCAGAGAATATAATCACCCATTTCGGGGAATCGAACCCGTGACCTCATGGTTACGGGTGTCACAGCTTGCCACTCGGCTACAAATGCTTTGACACAACTCCCTATTTGTTTTCTACCTGTGAATGCACAACTCAGATCACATACTTCTGTTGCATTTCTTGATCTATTTTCACACTTTAGTTATAATCTTATGTAAATTTTGATGTCTTGACATTTCACCTGTCTTCTCATAACAGCTCGATCTGCCTAAAGAAGCGGAAGATGGTCCCAACAGGCATTGCTATTTACAGAGGTTAGTTTTGTATGGTTTCTCAATTCATATTGCCATTACTGAAACGAGAATAATGTGATAAGTTATCTTTCATTAACGATGCTTTGGTACATATGCAGCTAGAGAGATGGGATTCCAATCTGTGGCACATCTCATGATGCACGAACTTCAGCAAGCACAGAAATGAAGATATTCTGATATTTCCTTCTGTGTGAGAGTAGGCTTCAACACGAACTCTCTGATAATATATTTTGTCTAACTAATCAACGTAGAAACTAGAAACCATTGATTGAGTTCATAGCATTGCTACTGAGAATTGATATGGAAAGAGCAATTTTTGTCACCTTTGATTAAGTTGAGATTATTGATCGGTACTGCAACTAAGCCCCCTCAATAGGGAGTCCGAAGAGACCCCTAATTTTTAACACATATTATTTAATTTTTATATAATAGCATGTGTTTTAGTTTTCACCAATATTTGTCTAATTTTTTCATGTTTATATCTTTATGTTATGCATTTGTATTAAACCGTCTAAAAAACTAATTTTTAGTATGTATTGTCTAATTTATATAACATATTGTCTTGTTTTGTAACTGCATAATTTTATAAATGATCATTTAGTTTTATTACTTGTACAAAAATTTCATTCGATATAATTTATATTGTCTTGTTTTTTATTATATTATTTAGTTTTTACACTATATTATCTAGTTTATAAAATGAATTTTTTAATGTTTACATGATATTAAATTTACACTATTGTTTATTTTTTTACATTATATTATCTAAATTTTACTTGATCCGTTTGTAATGAATTCGGGTCAAAAGATTTGCAAAAAATTATCATGTCAAGTTGTGAAAAAAAGTATAATTACCTAATTTTACAGCTTAGAGGGTACTTTCAAACTCCCCAAAATGTACGCCTCTTGCACAACGAACTCTAATTTCTCTTTTGCCAACTTTGTTTCTATTTACGCTCATTCATTGCAACCATCTGATTTGTAATTCCTTCTTTGGTTAAAAATTATAAATATAGCTGAAAATTGGGGAACTTCATACTGTACTACTACAATTGAAAGGCAAAATGACTTCTGAAAAGCTCGACATTTCTAACATAATCCATTATCCATGGCATGTCCGGGTAGGGTAAAAATTGGAAAGGAAACAGTCTATTACTCTGTCGGAAAGTCCCTAAAAACACCAATAGGAGGTTTATTCCTCGATGCAAGCTGTAGTGTGTCATGATGTTTTAATTCATGGTACAGTTTAAATAGTGTACCAATGTATTCATATGTTGTCAATGTACAACTCATTGCTGTACTAGAAGTCAATCATGCATACCGTAGCGTGAGGAGGCACCCTGGGCAGTTGCGGAGGTGCCGGTAAGAGATAGTCATGTCTCCCAGACCTCTCCTTCCACCCGTAGGACATCCATCGATTTATGCTATCAAGTAGAGGTAGATCCCCAATTCCCCACACATCTTCAGCTCTAGAGAATTCCTCTAAAGTTCAGGTGCTAATGTGTTATAGATCAAATGTGGAAATGGTTACCTACAGACTTTGATTTCAAAATTCACAGAAGCATTTTTTCATTTAACCTTTCTACTATCCGTTTTAGGCCAAAAGGTCATAGCCATGATAGACATAGCGTTCTTAATTCTGTGAAAGATGTCGGAATCTGGTTTCTGCAAGCTAGACAAAAGCCACTGATAGTCAGGTATTGCATCTTCAGATAGCGGCTCTAAGAATTCACAACGAGCCAGAATGTCAGCAGGTGGTATATTAGCAATGAGATTTGTGTCTAGCTTTGGTCTACTCTTATGTAGCTCTTGAGGCTCCTCAATTGAAGTTTTAAGGGAAATTGGTGATGCACCCGCAATAATCTCTTTCTTGAAAGGCAGTGATCTTTCTGGCTGCAAACAGAAGTCTACCCACTGATACACCAGCGGTGATGGTCCCCTGGTTCTTCCTCCAATTTTGTCAGTGTGGAGTCTTGAGACAGATGGTATTGCCTACAACAAAGAGCACGATAGAGTTGACGAACTAGTACAACTGAATGGTCTAAAAGGTGAAACCACATGGCCGTCAATGGAATATAATAACCCAAAAGCATGAAAATATCATAGCATACCCAAAAATCTGCCCATAAGCTAGCACCAGACTTGGGAACAATTACTGCAATATTTGACATCAGTTTGGCAGCAGGAATAACATCACTACTCCATCCAATAGCTACCCATACATCTCCAGCTCTGAAAGCTCTGAGATAGTGTTGAGTATCAAATAATCGGACCTGTATGAAGACATGATAAGCTTCTCTGCTATAAATATATCACCAAGTAAGATGTAGAAAAATCATGAACAGTTGAGCATTTATGTCATTATGAGAGTGAACCGAATAACTCAAAATGCAACCCATTTTCAGAATAAACTACTAACTTCAGGACTACTAGGAACTTTTTGCTAGTCATGTGACAGACCATCACCTTTGTAAGTAAAACAAGATACCATAAATTAGATGACTAGAATATATTGACACCAGGTCTCAACCATAGATTATGGAGAAAGGGCTACTAAAAAACTAACCATACAAACTATTCCTAACCATTTGATTTTAATCCTAGAAACAGTTGGATCATGCAACCAGGAAGAATTATGACCCATTTGCTATTTTGTATGAAAGATCAGGCTCATCTATAAAATGCAGATCATAAAGAAAAAGATCTACCAGACGGCGTCTTGACCTCCATGTTCAGTGAGGCGGTTAAACAAAAAAGAGGAAGAAACAAAATTTTGAGGTGATTGCCATTTCCATATAACATGAACACTTCATCTGTAATCTGTATGATCTTTTACCTGTTGAATGAAAGATTCCAGCTGCTGATGTACAGCATGTTTCCCACCAACTACTTGTGTATCAATGTTGGTCGTATTATATGAGCCTCCCATAGCCTTCAGTACAGCTCCAACAATCTCCCGGGGTGAATCAATCATTGAAATCTTCCCGGCAAGTTCAGGCCGCCATAAATCTGACCAGTCCTGCATGAAGTATCATATCATATTTCTGAACACTTCAAAACAAAATAGATGGATTCAACATAGACATAAAACTAAAGTAGAATGGGAATTTTAGACTCTGCACCCTGATTTATTATCAGTGCCAGGCTGACAGTTGTACAAAATTATGAAATTGCGTCTATAGATAATATGGAGTTCACACAAAAACAAGTAGTTTAAGAAAAATGAAAACTTACAGAACTCACCTCTATAGGAGCCAATTGACGCTTTTGAAATTCTTTTTTGTTATACATTATCACCATGCTGCCCCAACGATATGGTACAGCCCATATTCTACCTTGAGAATCTAACTTTCCCTCATTGCTCCTGCGTAAATATACCTGAGATTATTGAAATTAAAAATAAAGTACAATAAAGAGGTTTCTTAAAAATAAATGCAGATTTAGCTGTGAATTATGAGGTATTGGTGTAATTTTCCCTCCAGAAAATGAATTGGTGACAGATGCTATAATGATGTTCAAATTTATATCTTCATTGACTATCAAAATTTCCATCCATCATCTGGTATTATGAATATAACCACTGGAATCACTCATTTGGGTTGGAACACCAGAATATACTTCAAAATTCAATTCTACTCAGACAACTTATCTGGAGTAAAGAAGATACCAAAAGTACAACAAAAGGAAGAATGCATTGGCACCTTCCATCTGTCACTCAAATCATGAAACCAGTCTTGGTATTCTGCTGCTTCTATGGGCTCAATTAACCCCTTATCGATAGCAAAATTAAGCCAAGAGTCTCCTATGGTGACAAGATCAGCTGTCGCAGCAGATTTGGAATCAAGTTTCCCTTTCTTAAATGGATTAGAAAGTTCAAGAAATATTTTTTGGAGATTTTGCCGATATTCTGGACGCAACCGTGCTCTTTTACCCTGGGATTTCAGGAATTCCTGTAAGTAGTGAAATAAAGACATGTGGACATAATCAGAATATAATGAGTTAATGACAACTGCAGCTGAAACAGTAATACAATGAAACACAAAAATATTACATTTAATCATATATAATTGCCTTTCCTTTTCATTTGTGTGGTGGAAATGGAAAGATATTCAAGATTTGGATGAGTGAGAACATCTCATACCAGCTGTTGCATAAACTGTTGGATGAGTGAGAAAATCTACGGCGTCAACGTTATTGCAAGTTGAAAATGTAATCTGAAAAGTACTGTCTATGAATACAAGGTTATGCTAAGTCGTGCAAAAAAAAAACATTCGAGAAGATCAGTGAAGAGAGATAATTAGAAAACATAAAATCTCATGGGTCTGGGTGTACAACTTGCTTGTTCCTTTTCCTTTATACAGTCCACGGCATGCCTACACTCCACATACATAGCATACATGCAGCCCGTGCATAGTTGAATAGTAAAAGGTTCTACATTATACAATCAAACAATAAACGCGGTCCTACATTATATCAAACCTGTAGACTGGTTCTATCTTATACACTCAAACCTATAAACCCCTAATCCACTTCAGATAATTGAACCAACTCCAAAAAGATGCACCTAACTAATCAAAACATCATTCACAGAATCACAACAGGAATAGCCTGAATCAGCATAGACTAAGAAAACAGACTGCAGAATCGGTAAGGATTAGAACGGACCTTTATCCACACAGCCGGCAGTGAACCATTCAGCGCAACAATTCTAAGAGGGACAGTCAATGCATATGTTTTCGACTTCCAGCTCTCAAATCGTGCTTTCGTATCCTCGTCTAATGCCATCTCCAGATTCTCCACATTATCAACTGTTTCCACATCACCAGTTTCTGCAGAATAAATCAAATAACAGATCATAAATCAACGGAACCAAAATCTCCCCCACGCTTCTTAAGTCATCCACACAAAGTTGTTGCCCAATCCAAAACTAAACACCATTCCAGTCTCTAGAAACTAATCACTGAAACAAATGCTCACAAATGACAAAACAACACTCTAAAAAACTTTCGCAATGTCGAAGAACTAAACTAGCTCAACACCACTTCATGCAATCATACAGTAATTAAAAGGAGCAAATCAATGAGTGCGAATCGAAATGATATACCGTTAGATTCGGAATGAAGAGGTGCAGAAGATGAATCGGAAATCCGAGCAGAGGCTGGGCTAGAGAATGCGAAATAACTGCTGTAGCCGACTCCTAACAGAACAATCGACGAAATTGTAAGCTGCCGGAAAAGGTCCACCGACGGCTTGGTGGCGGAGAGAGTAATTGGAGCTTCTCTGGCTGTGCAGTGACAGGTTAGGATCCGTTTGAGTGATCGGGTCGGGTTTGGATATGGTGTTATCGGGTTGAGATGGAAGGAGCCCGGTAGTGGATGAAGGAACACTATGGTCGACATTCTGACGAGAGGAAAAAATTGAACAAAATGTTTGAAGTCCGTAAATTTGTCATAAGCATATGAGTAATTTACGGTGAGGGAGCTTGTAAGTTGTGGAATTGTTGTATTACCTCATGAGTTCTTAAAATTATTGTAAAGCACCTATATTTTGTATCACTTAAAATATTCGGTAAGTTATATTCATAATAAATATGTTTAAATTAGTTAAAATTATATTAAAAAACTAAAAAATAAGTTAAGAAACATGAAAAGGCTATACACATCCTAGAAAGTTACGACGTAAGGTGCATAGCATATTCGATTTATAGTAGTGCACTGCCGACTAGAGTAACGACCGACGTACCTCTTTTATCGATCGAACTTCGAACATCTTCAAAAAGAAAATTAAAAAGAAGATGATTAAAAGTTTCGATCACAGGAGTTCTAGTAACGATCGTCCGTTGATGAATTTTCTTTTAAATAAACTCATCACAATTTGTTGTTTATATTTTTGGGTAAAACTATAAATTTTTGAAGTTGGGTGGACTATTTGCGATATGTAGAAATATTATACACCATTTGGGTTGAACGTCATTTAAAAGACCATAAAACACCGGGAAATTAGAAAAAAAGCAGTAGCTAGCTAGTTCAGAGCTCAGTAGTATACTGGTAATTTTGAAGAACAACAATGGGAAGCAGAAGAAGTCCCAAACCGAAATCCAACTACGAAGAAGTCAGGAAAGCTTGCATTTCGGAAAACCAGGTTGTCTTTCTTTCTTCACAAACGTGATGAGTTCGTGCCGATAAAGGAAGAAGTGGAGAAGCTGATGAAGGAAGAAGTGGAGAAGCCGAAGAAGGCTGCATCTGCCTTCTTTATTTTCATGGAACGGTTAAGGAAGGAATACCAAGAGAAGCAACCTGATAGCAAATCCGTTAGTGCAGTTGGTAAAGCTGCTGGTGAGAAATGGAAGTCAAGGACTGATGTTGATAAAGCTCCTTTTGTCGCGGAGCATGAGAAGCGCAAAGGGGAGTATAAGCTCCAGATTGAAGCCTACAAGAACACATTGGCTGCTGGTGGTCATGGCAAATGTGATGCGTCGATGCCTATTAAGGAAGTATTTTGATGGTATGTTTGGTTAATTTATGTTTGGTTTTGTGTAGGTTTATCCTTATGGATCTAGTAGATTTCGGCTATCTCTTTCTGAGCAACCTATAGTTGTGGACTTGTGGTTGTTGTTTCTTTATGAAAGGCTTAGTTTAACTGATTATGGTATGTAGTTGTTTTGCAAGAAAAGGAAAAACAAAAAAGCTAATTGAGCCTGTGTTCCTATTTGTTATGCTGAAATATATGTCATATGTGTCTCTTGGATTGGTTATTGGCATTAAGGATTTCGTATGCGGGTGTATAATGCTTGGACGGTAAGGAGAAGGGAATGCAAAGAAGCCTCGGTGAGTGCAAATACTGATTGATTCTGATTTCTGATAAGTAAAAGTAGGACGAGAAACAAGTTTGGTCTGTCAATGATATGGTTGATGATTGATTTATTGACTGCTCGATGTATGTTTTTTACCATGTCTAGACCTGTGCGATCAGTAGATTTTATGAGTCTTTAGAGCAATCTATACTTTGCTGTGTATGTCTACTTCTTCTGCCATAAACGAAAGGGAAAGGGGAAAGGAAAAAAATGCCGCTAACTGAGTAAGTTCCTACTCCTTGTTATGCTGAAATTAATTTCGTATAGTTATTTGCACTTAGAATCTGGGGGATATAATTCTTGGAGTGAAAATGGCTAGCAACGAGAACATAAGGGATCCTTCATGATAAATGATCCTACTTCCTACAGGTTTGTTTTACTTCGATTCATTACAGTGACTTGTAATTTCGGTTGTGACTGAATATGTGATATACAGTGGATGGCGAAGCAATCTAAGCTGAGTATACGGTTCTGAACACCCAAAACCTGGGCTAGAGCCTAGCTAGAGGTATCAATCAGTCCGTCACGAGCTGAGTATTTGCTGATGCACAGTGCACTCATCAGTCACCACCACCATCAGGAATTCAGGCTACCTTATGTTCAGCTCACAACTCGCAACCATGCTGTTAATGGTGAAAAACGCAAACATATCCTATACAGGCCAAGATTACATGTTTTGATCCTGTTAATGGTGTGTATTCTAATTTCTACATCAGACAGCTGTTAGCAAGAAATTGTTTTGTGGAATGATCTTGGCAGAAATATGTCAAGCTTCATAAGTTAAGCCACTGAATTTCGTGTAGATTGAGGCTGTCTTTATTTCATCTACACTTAGTTTGAGCACATAGTTTACTTACTCTCACAAGTTTATGCTCTGGTTAGAAGACAATTATTTCTTCTCGACTACTTTGCTTTTATTTTTAAATATTAATTATTTTTCACTACAATTTCAAACTAAAAACACATATATTAAAATCAAGATTTTAGTGTGGGGTGAGGGACAAATATATTTAATTGTAGGTTGTGGGGGTTTAAACTTTAAAGCCAATAAAGTGAGTACCAGATAACTTGATCTAACTGCCCTTAATTAATTTTTTGTCACTCACCACCAAAATGATTAAGCATCAGTGCTGCACCAGCCAGGTTTTCTACCAAATATCTTAAACAAAACAACGATTAGGTATCACGTTTCCATTAACAATTGTTTTATTTGAATTATATGAACATTTCTACATTACTATAATGCATTTCATCTATTTCTTTTCATTATATTCCATTACAAGACCACTGAGATCAATTTATGCCAAAACTTAACAGGATAATTAAACGAGTTATTAATTTTACTTTATTTTGATAAAGAATACGTTACTATATTAAAATTGTAAAACGATATAATAAGATGTGGGTGTGAGTCCCAAGAGACATTCACGTCCAGATTAAATAAGCATATTTAACTAACTTATCGGTGATTAAGCTGAGGATCACTTAAGCTCTATTTCCCATGGAAGATGCAAGCAGGTGCATTAGAGTTTTGCCTCCTTGCAACAGTGGGTGAAATCTTGAATCCAAGGAAGATGACATACAAACGTAACGTGTGATATATTTGAAGTGAAGACTTTCACCTGCATTATAAATTTGTAGTGGATTCAAACCATAAATTTCACCCACTTACTAATAGTATACCATATCAGTTTTCTTCCACGGCACTCTATATCAAGGCAAAGATAAATATCCATCTAATAAGTAAATAGATTTCTCAAAACAAGTATTAAATTGATAGATAATTGAAAATATAAAAATACTCGTTTCGATTTTAAGTTTTATGTGTATACACATATGTTGACTTCATATATGTAGGGGCTTATATGTTGTAAAATAAGGGGACTGTACTCTAATATAGGATGAGGGGGTTATACTCATTATGTGTTTACTTATGAAATAATGAAATAATGTTAGAAAATAACAATTATAATGTAGACTTATTGAGAATTGTAAATGTAAAAATTCGTTTGGAGAATCACTCCTTTAAAAATAATTTGACGATGTTCAATTAGATCAGCGGCATAGGTGGATATAATAATAAATTGTAGAATATGCATCTGTAGAAGAGCTTTTGAAAAGACTGAAGAACATTTAGAGTATTCCATTACAAGCAAAGTACTACTACTTGATGCCTATAGAAAGGAGTGAGATATTACAAATTAAATTAAACCCCAGTGGAAAGAAAAGAAAAGAAAGAAAGTGACCCACATTCACATGCACAGATTTGTTTTATCCAGTAACTTCAGTATTTTGACCAAGATCTGCACAATGTGCTCATATCACAAAGCACCCAGCCTACCCAGGGTTAGTTAGTTTTTGAATATTTTATTATATTTAATAAAACGAGTTAATAACTTGTATAAGATTACTTTATGTGTACAATAATAAAGTAATGTGTGTAAGATTTTTTTAGTATTATTTAATTGATTTAAGGTTATTGTGCATCGAAACTTAACATCAACGATCCTCTTTTAACTTGACTAATAGAGTTCGTATTTAATCGAGTTACCCCCCTCATTCTACTTAAATTACTACTTTAATGTATAATATTCGTACCCTTGTGAAATAATTAAATTCAAGCTAGATTTTCATTTGTTTATCAAAGAAACGAATATAAAGGCAATCTAGAGCTCAATTAATTTTTAACTAGTTCAATCCGATGAACTTTGTCGAATCGAATTTAATACGATCAGAATACGTATCTTAACTTCGATAAGACTAGCGTCTTTTATCTGAATCGGATTAAATATTCGTTATATTTCAATCTAAATAGATACATTTTCAATTATTTTCCTATTTACTTTTGACTGGTTGGTACTATTTCTACACCTTTTCCTTCATTTCATTGTTTACCATGAGTATGTGCTTTCATACACAAATGCTGAAATACTACTTTTTCCTGATTATGTTTCCTTTCATTCTCCCTTTACATTTATTTTGATACCATCCAATCCATCATTTAAACCTTTTCCATTATAGAATTTGATAGATTATTTAAAATAAGAGTAAATCCTTTTAATAATTATATCTGAATTTTTAAAAGATGAAAAAAAACAGCATTATATATAGTGAGCGAGGCCAGTAATGAACACAACAACTAACCACAAACCAAGCAAGAAAAACAAATGCAAATGATTCCTCTTCTTCATCATCATCTTATTCCATTTCTACTGTAAATAAATCTTCATAATCACACTCACTTTCACTCACTCACTTCTCTCTCACACACACACACAAAGCAAGAAAGCTCACACAATGCTGCTCCTCTTCTTCCTCCTCCTCCTCCACCACTCCGCCGCCGCAGATCTAAACTCCGATCGCATCGCCCTCCTCTCCCTCCGGTCATCTCTCGGCGGCCGAACACTCTTCTGGAACACCACAACCACCACCCCCTGCAACTGGCCGGGAGTCCAATGCGAGAGCAACCGAGTCACAATCCTCCGCCTTCCTGCTTCCTCTCTCTCCGGCGAATTGCCGCCCAACACTCTCTCAAACCTAACTCGCCTCCGTACATTGTCTCTCCGTCTCAACCACCTCTCCGGTCCACTCCCTGCCGACATTTCTCGCCTCACCGAGCTCAGGAACCTCTACCTGCAAGGTAACCGCTTCTCCGGCCCGATTCCGGACTCAATTGCGTCGATTCACTCTCTCGTTCGGCTCAATTTAGCTTCCAACAACTTCTCCGGCCAAATTCCGGCCTCGTTCGCGAAGCTCACGCGTCTCCGGACGCTTTACCTGGAGGAGAACAGCTTCGGTGGGAGCTTGCCGGAGCTGGACTTGCCCAATTTGGTTCAGTTCAACGTATCGTTTAACAGCTTGATAAACGGTTCGGTTCCGAAATCCCTGCAGGGGAAGGAGGAAGGTGCGTTTTTAGGGACCTCGCTGTGCGGGAAGCCACTCGGCAATGTGTGTGCGGATGAGGTGAACGGTCAGAACGGAGGTATTGCGGTGGATATTCCGAGGAGGAGTAGGAAAAAGAGGCTTTCTGATGGTGCAATTGCTGGTATTGTGATCGGATCAATTCTAGGGTTTGCATTGTTGTTGTTGGTACTGTTTCTGTTATGTAGGAAGAGGGGTGATGGTAACAAGTCTAGGTCAGTCAATGTTGTTGCAGTTAAGAATCGAGAAATCGAAAGAGGCGAAAAGCCGGTAGGAGAGGGGGAGAATGGGGGAGGGGGTGGGTATTCGGTGGCTGCGGCAGCTGCAGCTGCTATGAGTACTAATGGGAATGGGAAGAGTGACAATGCAGCTGCTGTGAGTGCTAAGAAGCTGATATTTTTCGGAAATGCTTCGAGGATTTTCGATTTGGAGGAGCTTTTGAGAGCTTCTGCTGAGGTTCTGGGGAAGGGGACGTTCGGGACGGCGTATAAGGCGGTGTTGGAGATGGGTACGACGGTGGCGGTTAAGAGGTTGAAAGACGTGACGATTTCGGAGGAGGAGTTTAGGGATAAGATTGAAGGGGTTGGAAGTATGGATCATGAGAATTTGGTGCCTCTTAGGGCTTATTATTATAGTAGGGAAGAGAAGCTTCTTGTGTATGATTATATGCCTGAGGGAAGCCTTTCTGCAATTCTTCATGGTCAGTATTCTGTGCCTGTTGCAATGCTAGTTATTCTCTTTCTAATTTTAGGTGTCCATGATCATATTAGCTCATTTGGAGTATTAGATATTGGATCAGCTTAGAGAACACTATTTGCCTTTTTGGTTCTTTAAGTTTGTCTATTGCAGTGGCTTGTTACTTGGTTTGTGTCGGTGGTGTATTCTTGGATTCTAGCTTAGTTTTGTTAGCTAATTGGTGGGTTTTGTATGTTCTTTGTTATCCTGTGTTCATATGCTCTCTGACTGTTGATAAAAGGGGGAACAAGTTGTATGCTTTGTCAACTTGATTAGGTAGAGTTGGTGAAATGTTGCTTAATGCGGCGGGCCTTGATCTTTAGTAATCGGGCGGGGCTCAGATCAGCCTAGTAGGGTTGCATGTTTGATCAATCTCATGTAGAAATGGACTTGTTCTGTCTAGCTTGGATCCAGTTTTTGGTTGGATGTTTGTTTGGTTCACTCATTTGCGTACTCTTAGCAGTCATTTTTTCCTTGTTCAGGTAACAAAGGGGCAGGTAGAACTCCATTGAACTGGGAAATTCGGTCAGGAATCGCACTTGGAGCAGCCTATGGACTGGAGTACCTTCATCTTCAGGGCCCAAATGTGGCCCATGGAAACATTAAATCGTCAAACATTCTACTCACCAAATCCAACGAGGCTCGAGTTTCAGATTTCGGTCTAAACCACCTAGTCGGACCGCCATCCTCTCCCACCAGGGTGGCTGGCTATCGTGCTCCAGAGGTGACTGACCCTCGGAAAGTCTCCCAGAAGGCTGATGTTTACAGCTTCGGTGTTTTGCTTCTGGAACTCCTAACAGGAAAAGCCCCAACTCATTCTCTTCTAAACGAGGAAGGAATAGATTTACCTAGATGGGTTCAGTCAGTAGTACGAGAGGAGTGGACTTCTGAAGTCTTTGACCTGGAACTTCTCCGATACCAAAACGTAGAGGAAGAAATGGTGCAACTCTTGCAACTCGCTATCGACTGCACCGCACAGTACCCGGACAACCGACCATCTATTTCTGAAGTCGCCAGACGGATCCAAGCGCTACGAAAAACAAGCTTGCACGGCGATCAAGAACAGTCTGACCTTGTTAGTGAAACAGATTAAAAGATAAGTTAAGGAGTTAAGAGTACTGTATGATTGAAGAAAAGAATTTACTACCCTAAACAAGTTAGTGTGGCTTGCCTTTAGACAGGCTGTGTGTTTGTTGTCCATTATTAGTTGCGTATATTTTTGTCTGTCTGAAATTAACAGCTCATTATCATCATCAACATCATCATCTTGTTTTTCTTTATCTTCTTCTCCCATGCCTTGTGAGTAGAGCAGGTCTTTCTTGCTTTGTGTTGGGACCATATCCCAGTTCCATTTATTCCTGTTGCTGTAATTATTGCTTCAGCTTTACTTTTCTCTTCCTTTTTCTTTTTCTGAATCATCTTTTTTCTTAAATCAAGAACCACTTTTCCAAGGTGAACATATGGTTAAGAGAGCTGATTCTTTTGTCTTTGTATCTGTCTTTAACAAGCTCAATTTTATCTTATCTTGATCTCTATATCTATAGTACAGTGTAGTGCAGTGGAGTTCTTTATTTATGAACTTGTTGGACTTAAAAAGAATAATAATAAGGCTCATGGTGGACCTGTTTCAGAGACTGAATTTTGGGATCAATTCTTCAACAATGTTGGTTCCTCTACTATATTATAGACATTGGATTTCTTTATGACTGTTGGGTTTTTTAATAATCATAATCCTTTTTTTAAACAGCAATAAAGAATTCACAATCCAAAAAGACTGTTTCTTGATTCCCTCTCTATTGACAAACTGTCCCATATTACCGGGAGTGATAATAAGATGGAGTATTTTGGAATCAATGACCAACAGGACAAACTATAAATTTTTTAATTCATACATTTATCACCGTTATTTGTACCAACACGCATATTAATGTAAGTTACACTAATTTTAGTATTACCTTGATTCATGATACATAAGCAATTATATTCTCTTATAACTAGTCGAGCTACACTGAACTGGACTCAGTCCAGTTCAGTTTAGTTTGAATTAGTTATAATTTATACTTTACTTCAGTTCAGTTTAGTTTAGTTTAATTAAATTTAATTCAATTTAAATTTCAGTTGAAGAGAATACAACCTAAGTAATAATATTTAAGATTTTAGTATATCATAGTAATACGCGGTTACTCAGTAAAGGGCACAAAATTATCACCATTTCACCTCAATTTAAACCAACTAGCTGAAATTCCCAGCAGCCATAATAATCCAGAGTCTTGGTACCTACCAAGAAATGAATAAAGCTTATATAAACCTAACTGGAATAATAAATTAACCGGAATCACGGATTGGAACATGCATATACATAATACAACACACCTACATTGGCTGCAACACCATTGGCAATGAAGGTGACAGTTACCTGCAAAACTCATACATAAAATTAAGTAAGTGGTTGAACAAGTACAAAATGTGTGACATTATGTGATGCAAATACAAGTATTGCAAAAGGAAAATTCAATTTATATGGTCCACCAATTAATATAGCATCTCATTTCTGAACCATATCTTCCTGTATTCTTGCAATCCAAAATCTTCAAACTGTAGTCGGATGAGCTTTTAAGCTTTACCATTATGGGATCATGTTAATCTTATTATTGTCTCTTACTTGTTAGATTATTGCACATTGTTGTCTTGCTGATTTTATCCTCAATTCAACAGTCATAGTAAAGATGAGATAGACAAATGGCAGAATGTAATAATTAAAAATTGATTTATTAACAATCATAAAACTATAAATTGGAGAATAAATTTGTAAAATCCAACCCTAGTAATAGTCCATTTACAGTTTTTATTGTCTACTCTACACCAAAACTCCACACCACCACTTCCTACCACTTGTTCAATTACACCACCATTACTATCACCACCACCACCACAAACCATTACCATAGTCCCCACAGTTCCGTTGAAAATTCTTTACTGCAACTTATTCGGTTTAAATTGTAATACTAACATTCATATAGTACAGTTGGCCTAAAGTTAATCATTCCCTAGTTACTATAAACTTAACTGAGATTTAGATGGTTATTTTCATACACCAGATATATCAAATCTTGTTCTTCCATCTCCCAGAAAAGATGTATACTGTAACATATAAAAAAATGTTAAAATGTATATATTCAGTAGTATAAATTGTATAGTTTTTAAGGTTTAAGTACTACTTTCAAATATTGTTCATTAATAGGCAGCAAGTAATACATAATATATAAAATTATATGATGACTCGACTAAAAAATAAAGAACAAATGATATTAAATGGAACGTATACAGTTGTAAGATTTCATTTTGCAGGGTCTATTACTTTTCTTGGTGTTATCTCAAGGAAAAATCTAAGCCCCGTTTGTTATACCGCTGGAGCGGTATCTCCCCACTCAAATCGAACATTTTGTACACAAAAAGTTAAATTTCAATTGAAAAAAACCACTCAAATTATATACCAATCAGTCCCTCATCTTTTAATACCTTCAGCCAGAACCATGACACGAGTACATGAACCATCGATGTACATTGAAGTAATAGTATATTTTTGTAACAATAGTCCTCTATATATGGGTACTATTATACAAGAATTACAGTTAACTTACAAGTGACAAAAATTTACATTTTCCATCGACATAATGCAAACTGGGATGTGAGTGACCAACACTCCAGTTTATGCACTAGAGTTCGCAGGAGGATCATCTTTCCAACCTTTTGTAAGCAAATCATAGTTAATCGACGCAAGCTGGGAAAGATTCTGCACAGCGGCAAATAAAAACCAGATTAGATGCATAGCGGATAATGGGAGATCCGTCTTCAAAGTCGATGTACATACATCTCAAGTTCAAGCATGAGATCTAATCAAACCTTACTAGCTGAAAGGAACTTACATTATGCGTTCTACTTGAAAGATTTTACAGGGTTCTCTTGTAGGTTTTTATATAAATGAAGGTGGAAAAAGTATCATAATTGAGAGATTATCCATTTGAAAAGGTAGTTCTCAAAATAACCAGTTTATCCTGGTAAAACTATATACTCTCGCTTATGTTACTTGGAACTAAGATAATAAACCATATAGTATTATATGCACCTAACGAAGACGAAAATACACATTATTTACCTTAAATGAAAAATTGCTGAAGGAGTAATTGATATCACAGCTCGAGTCGAATTCTGCGAGACCTCCGCATTCATCCCCCTGCTTTTATAACACTCATAATCAGCATCATGAATTGGCAATTCACAAGACTTTCAGCCAGATTAGAGAATTTATTATGAGTTAAATAACTCACCACTTCATCGTTCCTATTGCTTAGGCAACTACTGCTACCACTCATGCTACCGCTATCACTGGATTCTTCAAACTCACTTTGTGCATAAACGCGCTCATCAGAAGGGTTCCATGAGAAACGACTCGTGAAGTAACTTGTATCTGTAGCACCGTCTGATGCAGGAACAAATGCAGCCTGGAAGAATTATTCAAAATATAATGACGAAAAAGTATGATCAGTGTCAACAGTTAAAAAAGAAAAAAGAAAAAAGAAAAAAAGAAAAAAGAAAAAGATCAAGTTAACGGAATGTGTTGAATACCTTCTGTCTTGCAAGCGTGTCCCAGTTAATATCTCTGAAATATGGATGTTGCTTCACCTGCATGTTGTAATGTTGTTTTATTATCTTGGTATCACTTTACCGTGGTTGGGCTACGAGTTGAATAAGAAATTATGAAAACTTCCCATCTTTTGGTTGTGCAGAGATAAGTGGGAGGGGGTGCAGTACCTAATTGGGAAGTCGTGCAAAGATTAATGGCACAGGGAGAAGGACATGGAAGTAATAAAATTACCTCTGAGGCTCCTCCAGCTCCAAGTCTCTCATCAGGATCTTCCATAAGCAACCTGCCAGTTGGTATAGTGTCAATAGTAGAAAAATGATTAAGGATCTGACTACAGCTCAATAAGACAACTGGACAAGTACTGCATGTTTTTGGAAAGCACAGATATCATTCAAGAGTTCCCGATTACAAAAAAAAATTTACCAAAATTATATTCCGTGTGAGACAATATATAGCCAGTATATGAAGGCTGCCAGGCAAAAAAATTAAGAAATAACAAAAGATATGATAATACCGGTCAATCAAATCATATGCTTCACTGCTCATTTCTTCAGGCACCGGAGGCCAAGGAATCTTTCGATTGAGAATGTTGTCAAATATTTTCTACAAGGACAACGAAAAATAAGAACCTGGCCCATCAGATGACAACTTATGACTTGTGTGAGAGAAATACGACAATCTCTTCACGCAACGAAAAATAAGAACCTGGCCTTTCAAAATAATTATGAATCTCGTCACGACAACATAGACCGCTCAAATTACCCAGTCGCTATGAGTCTATGGTCACAACAATCTTACAGAACATACTGTGAATAATTTTTTCAATTGTCCTTATATGAATTGGTCAGAATACCTTTTCAATCCCTTAAGCAAGTGGAACTCTATAATGCCAAGCTGGCTTTAAATGTATGTATCCGGTCTAAGAACCCTCACAGAGGTCTAGGCGGTTTGAATAGCGGATAAAGCAGAAAAATCAAAAAGGCGTTTGAGGAGTTTCTCTTAATAATTATCCATGACATGGTCAGATATGCCAAGTCCCGGCTCTTATAAGTTATAAAAGAAGATATCACTGACTATACTATCTTAAAACACTGCTTATTTTCCATGACTAGCACAAGTTCACCACTGCAGTACTTTAAGGGGGGTCAAAACTCTCTAGAGAACTTTTCAGCATATGGTTGCAGCTAATATATGCAAATATACGTGCAATGAAAGAATAGTCACATCACGATAGCCATAAAATAAATAAAGTCATATTCAGGGGACCAATTAAAATCCAGACATGCAACTAACCTGCGGATGTTCAGCATTGAACGGAGGTATGCCAACAATCAACTCAAAAAGAATAACTCCCACAGACCACCAATCAGCAGTGAAGGCTGAAGAACAGGCAGACAACCGACGACATGAGTATTAATTTGATATAGGATGATCAACAAGTAAAAGTGTAACACAATCATTTCATTGCGAAACCAAAATATATTTGATCGTAAAGCTCACAAGTCTTTAATATATTTGATTTGGGACATGGCCTGTAGAATTCATGCCATTTTCAGCAGGTCACCTATTCAGTATTGCTTTAGAGTTCAGACAAAAAATTGGATTATTGGTCCTTTTGGGAATACGGAACCTGACCAAGTCATTTCCATTCTCACTCGCAGGTAGAATCCCATAAATCAAGATACAGCAGGAATATGGTGCTCGCATACAGTTGCACTAGGTACATAATGAAATAGTTATGCTATGATGTTCTTGTTATTGGTATTCACAGTTAATGTGTTGCTTGGAAGTGTGAGACTCTGAGTATGGAAATCTGGTTTCTTCTTTGAGAAACCATATCACCGTTATATCATAGAACGGGTAAATTATAATTCAGAACATACAAAACAGTGCTGGAGAAATATGAAGCTAAGTACACTAACCGTGCCCTGTTCCAAGAAGAATTTCAGGTGCCAAGTAGTCTGGTGTACCAACAGCAGAGCGATTTTTCCGCCTTTCTTGCTGATGCTGAGATGAAGACAGTGGAGGCTCATCTTCTTCCATTAGCGAGGTACCACTTACAGCTGGACCCGACAAATCATCTGTACTGTCAATGAGACCCACTTTCGATAACCCAAAGTCTGTCAACTGTTCAAAATTATAGATCTATTAATAGAAAATATACAAGGATAGAAGACTTCATGTTCCATGTCATTCACTAATTCCTAATCGTCAAGTATATCACGTAGTTAGCTGTAAAATTATTTCTTCCATGCCACAATGCAATCAAACATATATTAGAGAGCACAAGGCTGTTTTGATATCCATGCCCCTTCACTAGTTTCTAAATGTCAAACATCTTGAAGTACTGTTTGCTTAGCAATCAAACAGGGACTTTATTATATTAAGTTTTCATCTTGAAGAACTTAGTTTGATTAGCTTGTTTGTGACTTTGTGTAGTGTTATATTTTGGAACTCGACTTTAATTTTACTTTGATAAACAAGTGAATGTAATATTGCACATTATGTCAAAGCGTTTGTAGCCGGGTGGCAAGCTGAGACATTCCCGTAACCATGAGGTCACAGGTTCGATTCCCCGAAATGGGTGATTATATTCTCTGAATAGAGATTGGTGGTGATTTGCATCTAGAATCGATTGATAAATCCGTCTTGTTCAACAATTGTAATTGTAATGCTATATTTCATGTTAATTAATAAAAAAATACGGCCTTTAAAAAAAAATTTACAACTTAAATTGTTATAATAGCTCAAGTATAGTTATAATTTCGTGTTTTCAACTTTTACTTACTTATCTTCATGCCGTGATATAACATTTGCTTTGCTATCGCTATATAGCAAAGGAAGGCATAATACTATTGTCAACACTCAACAGCCCATTAATAACAACTTTACCTCAATAGCCTGTAAAATAGTGCCTCCAGACTAACTCATGTATAAAACAAACTTCACCTCAAGTAAACTAAAGGTTAATATCGGTTATTGCAAGGATAACAATGTGCTAACCACAAAAGCTTCTTCACAGAATCAAGCTACTGGCAAACAAAATCTAATGTAAAAATCTCAGATAGATTTCCTGTCATTTAGATTTATCTAGATCCATTAATTTTACAGAAAATCGTTTCAAATAGAAATTATTAAGCTATTGATTGAATAAGCCCAAAAAGGAAGAATAATTTAACATGGATGTAAAATAAGAAATAAACTACCTTGATATGGCCATCATGTGCAATCAACAGATTATCAGGCTTCAGATCACGATGAACCACTCGAAGAGAATGCAAATATTCCAAAGCAAGCACCTGCCATCCATTGCATTTGATAAATGCATGTATATTACAGTAAGGGAGAAGTATGTTGTGGAAAATCATCACGAGTAACTTACTACTTCTGCAATATATACACGGGCAACTTCTTCATCTAGGCATCCAAGATTTCTTAGTAACGAATAAAGATCTCCACCATTCAAGTACTCCATGACCAGATACAAATTTTCACGGCAAGTGAATGAATAGAAGAACCGTACCTAGTCCAAAGGAAAAAATAATAATTAAAATGCGAAGATCATTTATAGTTGAGACTGCCAAGTCCATTGGCTCACCACAAAAGGATTGCGAACAGAGATTAGGATGTCTCGCTCTGCAAGGATACTCTCAACTGCATTCTTGCGTATCATATCAGCTTTCTTGAGAACCTACAGAAACATAAATTTGGAATGTCAGGCATATTTTAAGTTTGTTAGTCAATTTATCAGTCTTCAAAATTATGTGCATGGCAATTGTTCATATCAAAGTGGTACTGTGAAATGACATGAAGCAGCAGGAAAGGAAAATAAACGTTTATAGTATATGCCAGAAATTAAGTTGGCAAGTCCTTCAAGTACCTTTATTGCAAACAGATCACCTGTCGTTCTTTTCTTTGCCAAGAAAACCCGACCAAATGCCCCACGACTAATAGGCTTTATAATTTCAAAGTCATCTATAGAGGTACGATCTTTGGAAGAATGTATTGGGCTACTTCGCAAGCTACGTACAACATCATCTTCCAAAGGAGCATCCTCATCAATTATGGTGCTTGTTATATCAATCTTATCATCATCAACTAGTTCACACAGTTGCAAATATTTTTCCCTGTAAGAAACAATATTCAGAACTTGATCATTCTCAAGTCTAAATGGAAGGTACACTAACACAAGAAAAAAAGAGGCCATTATACAAACCTTATCAATTTCTCTATACGTGCCCCAAATGTCTCAACGGTCAGTGAGTCGAATTTCCTACGGTCTGTGACGATTTTCAAGTCGTCAAGACAGGAAAGCAGATATTGTAAAGAGCGATCATCATCCAAGGGTGTATTCGCAACGCATCGAGCAATGTCAGCAAGTTCATTGATCTGCATTACAGATACAATTTCAACGAAATAGATTACAATTTGAGAATGTCAACAATTTTAATATTTCCATCATGATAAAAAAAAAAAAGGCTGATAAAATCATAGTATACTAATATAAAAGATGACTACTAAGATCTTAATTTGAATTACCTGAGGAAGATCACCATGTTCGGAGAAAGCACCTTTTCCAGACAAAAGCAGGTCAATCTCACTTGTCCTTGGTGTCATCGTCAATGGGGACCTAGGAGTCATGCTGCCAGCTGATGATGTTGTCATTCCTTGGTCAGACTTTGGACCAAAGCGAGTTCTACATGATGGCAAAGCCTTCATATCATCCATGAGCATGGAGTTATCTGTTTCAGTGAAACAGTCTAGCATGTCTTCAGAACCTCTGCGGGACCAGTCACTAAATTTTGGTGATACAAGCTCTGAATCTTCAGTTACACTTGAGTTTGACACTTTGGCACCATCTGGACTCACTGCTGCATGCTCTAAATCTTTTCCCGAAAAAGATTCAATCAGTTTCTCAAGAGTGTCAGCTATTCTGAGTAGGCGATCATTGACTTTCAGACCCTTTTGATCACATCTATCAGCAATCGCACATATTCTAGAGTGGTCTTCAACATGCAAAGTGGGAACCTCCTCCTCACATATTCGGCAAATTATTGAATTTCCATCAGAAGTACTTGGCTGATCTCCCCAATATCCCCAGGATGCTTTGTGTTGATGCTTTGGCACTGGGGAGTGCCCATGAGGATCTTTAGTAAGAGGGAGCTCGATGCCTTTGGAGCTAGCCAGCTCTGCTTCGTTACTTTCTATTCGATTATCTAACACTTTAGAAGCCTCCATGATATCTTCAGTCTCCTCCTCTTTAACTGAAGTAATTCCTGTTGGACTTCTTCCAGAAGGAGTAGGAAATCTCTTCCAAGATGCCATGCGATTTCTCCCAGTTGGAGAATCCAGATTCTTTGCAGGTTCTGGGGGTGAGGGTTGAAAATTTGCAGGTACGGCATGGTCTCTCTTCCACTCAGATTGCTCTTGACTGTACGATTTCCTTGAAGATGGTGGTGCTTTCATAGGTTTCGAATCACTGAACATCTTTCCGCTCATTTCTGGGACAGAAGGAACCTGTTGTTCTGCAGGCTGAAGTGATTGCCGAAGATGAAAAAATTGTTCATCCTCAGCCGCTCTGCTTTCCTTGTGAAATTGCAGCAACCTAGTGCACCTAGTGAGAATAAAAAGCATTCGAGTATGTAGCTGTTTTAACATGCCCATAGGAAGCTCCTGACGTCTATCATCCAAGTCTTGCACGATACCTTCACATTGGAGCCAAAACTCTCCAGGGGATTGCATGGCACAACTACGAGCCAGAACCAGTAAATCTTCTATAGTCTCCTGCCAATCTGGGTGCGTTTCGGCATTCTTTTCTAGAACTCCAACTAAATCTGCTGCAAATATATGCAGATCAGAATCTACTTCTTCCTTTGCTTTGTCAAATTTTGTCCTAATCATGCCCAAAACTTCCTGTTCAGTTGTGCAAAATGTGAGAACCATAAGTATCCAATAAGATGTAAGTATCCCAAGTTGATAAATAACTTCACGTAAAGCTAATTACCTCTACATTATTCAACCTTCGAGGTTTCCAAAATGGATAAGGACGTACGCCTTTGGAATTTAACTCGTGGGAGAAACTTTTGATATCACCAGGAAACCTCTTCCTAGGCGCACTTGTGACACGGAGTATAGCTTGAAAACGTGGAGATTCCGACTCTTTTGGGTTTTCACAATCATATGATGTCTGAAACATAACTTCAGATACTTCAGCATTATTTATATGAAAATAAGTACACATTCTGAATAAAAATTAGCAACATAGAATTAAACATATTTACCTTCATCTCTGGAGTACAAGCATCTGAATTTCGGATGCCTCCTACATCACCCCATGACGAATCGAATCTCACTGGATCAAAAAATTGAAAAAATGTGAATGTTAACTATAGTTTCATTGCAAACCCCCAGCATCTTCTTTTTAATACAAATCAAACAATAAGACAGTATGTTCCTTCAAACAGTAAAATCACCTGTTACTTTGCTAATTTACTCATTAGCACGATCTTTAAACTAGATGATTATCAGTTAGCTTCTTTAAGAGACTAAAGCGTATGGGAGAGAGGAAGGGAATTAATGAAAAGAATAAAAAAATAACAAAAAAAAATGTTTCTAGGTTGAGTGAAAATTAAAATACCACCAGACAGAGCAAGGTGTTAGAAAGAAACATCCAGGGAAAGGTGAAAAGTCTTTATGGGCTTAATTCATACATACGATTCCCCATTATAGTCATCATCCTATAAGAATGCGTCTATGATATTCTTACATATTTTCTTACATCGTGTATAAGGACATTAGTAAGAAGAGCTTTTCAAACAGTTTGCTCTGCAACTTTCAGTTCTTCACCTTATAGAGCCATTTCGAGCGTTAAAAACTGAAACATCATGTCCTTTAAGAGGAAAAAAAGTGCTCCTGAGATGTATTAAAACGAACTATCCTATAATAAAGAGCAGAAATGACAAGTTGATTTATAAAGAGAATTTCAAATCACTTTTGACCTGCAATTGCATGATGGATCTATGCAAGTCATTCTTATACTCATAATGAAAATTACTAGAGCTAAAATGAGGTAATTTGGTGTATGTTACTACCTCTGTTCCAATACAATAACTTCCTGGATTTCCATTTTTGGAGTTACATTACAAAAATCATAACATCAAAATAGAAGTACTACTTATCAGTTAGGTAATCATGGATTCCAGTTATTTATTAGCTAATGTTATCTATCTCTCCTACTTTAAAATGCCTTTAACAACTCTCTCTTATACTTTACCACTCATTTACACCTTCATTTCATCAATAGAATATTACCTCCCACAACTTTAATATTGTTCCAGAATTCTATAGCGAATAAGGAGCTAGGAAGTTATTATAATTAACTATGTTTCTCAAGTTTGTGCAACAAGAGAATGGGTTAATACAAGCTGAGTCTGCAGGAAACTTATGGACTGAAGAATTCTTCACTTACGTGACACGAACATTGGCTGCAACGTTAATAATCAGTTGATCCAAGAGAATACTGTTGAAAAACTAGCAAGGTTGTAATCACTTTGCAAGTCAGAAATCAGTTCTATGTAATTGTGGTTGTAGAATTGTAGCTCTAAAGTCTGAAAACTTCTTATCCTTGGCTACTCATTTCTTTAATTTGTAGCCAACTTCTTGTAATTAGATAATGAACATTTGGTAAATTATACCCCATCCGCCTCGTCCAAGTTTCTCATTTTGATATTTTTGTCGTCCTACTCAAAGCTTCCAATTTCCATTTTCGGCAATTAAAGTCTATAAATATCTACAACTTTACCAACCCAGTATCTCTTTCTTATTCATTCTTTATTCTTTCTTCATTTAAATAATATTCAACGTTCCACTTTATTAACCTACTATCAATTTTCAGTCATTATTATTTTTTCATTTAAATAATATTCAACTTTCCACTTTTCCTTATTTTGTTGACCAAAAGTCAAATGGGAATTATGGGACAGGACGGAGGAAATAGAGTTTTAAGCATTTATTAACGCATGTACAAAAATAGTATGGTTGCATATATAAATAAACATACCATCCATCAAGCTAGAGCATTTCAAGGGTAAGTAGCTATGCACACTACCCGGAATTGATACTCTATGAATAACATTGAGTCATTGAAGAACATAAAAACATGTCGATCCAAAAAAAAAAAAAAAAAAAAACAAAACAAAAAAAAAAAAAAAAAAAAAAGACCCGCCAAAACAAAAAATTCTCAGTATAAACCCTAAAATCTCAT
>JAYMSP010000082.1:0-90395 GCA_036897095.1 Plantago elongata
TATATATATATATATATATATATTAAATTTCGATATTAAATTTTAGAAAACTTGCTCATCGATATAGACGATGTTACTAGCGATTTTTCGGCTAATATTCCATCCAGGGCAACGTGTACGTGTATTGAATGCATGCTGTAAGTGTATTTAATGAATGCTGGGATAAGTACATTTGAACGATAAATTAAATGTACCTCAATTCTGAAATTCAAACTTAATTATTCAGTCTAGTGTTAGTACGTATTAGTTGATATAGACTAGTTTAATTTACATGTCTTTATAATTAGTTTCTGTGAAAATTGGCTGCAGAAATGTCAACGGTAGTTACTGATGATGATCATTCTATTAAACTTATTCACTTTCTCTTCAAAATTGTGATTAAAATCCCTCATATATGCATTCCAAGAAGGCAAGAAGTCTCAACTATATAGCTTCTTTACATTGTTCCTACTAAACCAAGAAGAAAATGAAACAAATCAAGCAATTGATGGGTTATTGCGCCACCGCAAAAGAGAGTGGCCGAATAGTGGCAGCCACCCTCTTCAGCCTCCTCCTCCCACTCTCCTTCCTCCTCCTCGCCCGCCAATCAACCGTTCGTCTCCTTTTGTCAACCTCCAATATCTATACCATACCAAAGCCCAAAAATGAAGTTTCATCATTTCTATGTTCTAGTATTTTCTTTCGAACTGAGGCAATAACACTTGTGAGCATCCTTGTTTGTATGATAAGCGCCAAATCCTTCATACATGGCTTACCTTTTCGAATACTCCCAACATACCATTGGCCTCCATGTTTTTACATGAATTCAGCATGCATTATAGTTTGTACGATGCTTGTTTTCGTGGTATTAGGCCTACAAGGGAGCGTTGATGCAGGAGTAAGCCAGTATGTTCTTGTAGTAGAAAAAAATGTGCTTAGGAGATTGTTCTTTTGTATTGGATTGTATGATACTATGATTTTTTGGTGGAAATGTATTGTTAAGCCAGTGGTGGATGAGACTGTTAGTGTTAAAGTCGAAGGAACGGAGTATTGTTTGAAGCTGGCAGTGGGGCTGAGCTTTGGAGTGTTATGGTGGTGGTGGCTGATGGAGGAGGTGGAAGCCCTAGCGGCCGTGCCGCTAGCTATGCATCTTGTAGGAGTTTTGGACTTTGCAACCTGGGGAGTATACTCTTTGACAGTCATGAATGGTATAGTTAAGGTGCTAGTACAGAGTTATGTTTACTCTCTGCTAATTTTGATTCATTGGGTAGAGAGTAGGGATAAAAATAGTGATCTGCTGTTGGCTGATTATGAAGAGCTTGTTTGAATTATGAAATATGGGGGATTCTTTGGGGTTCTCTTTTATTCTTTCAGGCTAGAATTTGGATTTATTGAACCATGTATATGTAAATGTATGTTTGTGAGGAATGAAAATGATTGGGTTGATTGTCAAGCCACTATAGTCGCCTAGACCAGGGTAAAATAACTTAAAGCATCCATTTTTAATATAATTGATTTTTAATCGCTTTTTACATCCTAAATATGTTCCATTTGTAATATTCTAAAAAACATCAATTTTTAATATAATTTATTTTTAATTGATTTTAATACTCCAAATATGTCTCATTTGTAATATTTTGAAGCTTAATATACTACTTACTCCGTCTCATCAAATTTCATGCATTAGGGTTGATGCGTAGTTTTATGCGAAAAAGTTAAAGTAATGATAAAAAGTAAAGGGGTGGGGAAAAGTGTAATTTTAGTGGCAAAATATGTAATTTGTGTGTAAAGTTAAAATTGTTTATTATTTATCAGTGGTGGAGTAATTTTATTTTTTAGTAATGTATGAAGTTTGGTGGGATAATTAAAAATGATAAATATACGAAATTTAATGAAATAATTAAAAATGATAAATGTATGAAGTTTGATTTGACGGACGGATGGATGGATGGAGTAGCATAGTAACTGTAATACCCCATTTATGTGGGACATATAGGAGTAGAAGATTTCTTTCTTCTACATATATGTGGGACTCCCATTTAATTGTTGCAGACATCTTAGTTAAATATGGAAATAATCATGTATTTGAAATAATGGGTGAGTTTTACCAGCCCATGGAAGCCCATGGGAAAATGGGCTAAGACTGGGTAATTCGCCCATGTCCATCCTCCACCATTAGCGCAGGGCCCAATAAAATCTGGATTGGATTAATGTGTTTAATGATTAACCGAGGCTAACAAATGTAATAGACAATGATGTATGTGTCGCGTTAGTTAACTGGTGTATGTGTAAAGTAAATGTATGGGTGGGATACAATCTCTCAAGTTGGTCTAATTAAATTTAGAATTGTTGGAGTATATTAATATAATACGATGAGATTCTACAACTCTCTACAAATTTAAGCTGATGAAATAAAATTCTATTATAGTATTAGAGCTCAGGCACACGTCACCTGAGTTCGAATCTCCACGGAGACAATAATGCCATCCCGAGAGAGATGAAATGTATAGGAGTACACTGCACTCACATTTAGTATAATGACTTTGGATGAATTCAAAAGTAAATACATATAAAGATAATCTCAAGCAAAACTACTAATACTAATGCTGCTCTACAATATTAAATATTTATTATATCATAATTGTCTAACCTACTAATGTTGTATTCTCTTTAACTGAAAATTACTTCAGTTCAGTCCAGTTCAATTTAATTCGACTTTGTTATGGTTTATACCTTACTTCAGTTCAGTTTAATTCAGTAAATCTCAATTGAAAACAACGGTAACTAATATTATTATTCAAACTGATCCAGTTGAATCATTTATTAGATAGTCAGATGGATCCTTTATTCGGAATGCAATAATATATAGTACTACATTTCATATTGACGCCACAACACATACGATATGTTCAACAAGCTGCCTAATTTTATTCTAGATGGTTGCTGAAATGTGCTAGTTAGCTTTATAGTAATGATTTGCCAATAATAGACTGATACAATTCATTGGGTTGTCACCAGGTTGCATATCATTTAGAATTTTAATGACACAAACAAACACCACATTTCATCATAACAAATATTAATCTTAAAATGTTGGAATACTAGTAACAGGCTGGTTAGAATGATCAGGAAAACTATGTTATGTATTTTAAAAATTGTTACGGATAATTCATATGGATAATGTTGTATCTTGAGTTGGACAAATGCATGATACCTAGAACTATATATACCACTACCTAGCATATAATATTGCAGTATAGTATTATTATGGTGTTAGTTGATTTGAAAGTAGTAATTAATAATTCCATTTAGTTTAGTACACAATGTCAACCATTATTTATGAAATGGTTCTCAAGGCTGAGCTAGCAGCAAGAGTCCTTTGTGACGGAATTGAGCAGAAGAGAGGAGAAAAGAAAAGGCAAATGGGAATATATTTTATTCTTTTTTATGTGGTTGTTAAAACGCAAATCACGTAAACTTCACATGTTCACGTAATAACCTGCGAACTATCAAAATTTATGACATGCTCAATTTAGAACACATAAATCATAAAAATCTGCTACCAATGATGTTTGAACATCTAATCGGGAAATTATTTTTTCCTTTTTTTAAATAAATTGAGCCACTTTCACCGTGCAAGTTAACAAACGAATATATTGATTGAACTTGAATATAAATTAATAGTTAGATAATGTATTACAGTATGTATTGATAAATAAGGCTAGTTGCTATTGGTACCTTACCTAGATAGAAGTAATAAAACTGTGTTTCTAGTTTATAGCTTCTACGCAAGTTGGCAAGTTCAACTTCACATACGAGGACAACAGTGCCAATGTGCCAAACAAATCAACTATAGGACGGGACCAAAATTACGATTAGGGGTACACGATGTGAGGCGTCCAACTTTAAAAGATAAGTGCCAAACTAGCATATTGTATAATATGATTTATTGTTTACATATAATTGATTGTATAATATGATTTATTGTTTACATTTTCCTTTGAGCATAATTTAGTTATCAAATTATTACAATTTTAGTATTGAATGTATATATTTATCTCTTAAAATATAATGAACAACTCCAAATCATATATTTTTTATAGACACATGTCACGTTCTTATCCATCATTTTTCTTGTTTTTTAATTTTAATTTTATCCACCTTAAAATGTTTATAACTTTAAAAAATAAAACTGTAAAAAATAAATAAATATCACCAACAATATATATTTCGAGATCTATAAATAGAGATCACTTTCAACTATGTTTGAATTATTATTTTGATATGTATAAAATCACTAACAACTTTATTTGAATTTTAAAAAATGGTAAATCAATTCTAAAAATACAATGATACTAATTTAAAATTTTAAACACTCTTATAAATATATTAAAAAATATCGGTACCCGAATTCGATGCTCGATACTCGTGTTCGATGTCCGATATCCGTATTCGATGTCCATTGTTCATGTCCGATTCCGCCAATGTCTCTGATGCACGGTACTCGTGTTTTATGTTCGGTATCCGTAAGTAATGCCCGATAACCCTAACCATTGTCTGGTATGTGTCCGATGTCCAGTCCGGTATTTGAATTCGATATCGTGTTCGATGTCTGGTATTCGTATCCGATGCCCGTCACCCGTGTTTGTTGTCAGTATCTGTAAGCAATGTCCGGCAACCGTACCCTTTACCTGGTATCTGCCCGCCACCCGTATCCAATGCACGGTACTTGTGTTTTATGTCTAGTATCCATAAGCAATGTCCAGTAACCGTACACATTACCCGGTATCTGTGTATGATGCACAACCGGTTATCCTATATGATTATTATATCATGTTGCTAATTTAATTATTACCCCAACATAATAAAATTACACGTTTGAACTCGTTTATTTATTAAGATTCAAATAAAATCGTTAGTGATTTTTATATATCTCGAAAAAATAAACCAAACATAGTCAAGAGCGGTCTCAAGTTATATATCTCGAAAAAATATAGTTGTTTGTAAATTTCATTTGTTTTTACTATTTTTTATTTTAAGTTATAGACGTTTTATATTAGACAAAATTAAATTTAAAGAGAAAGATGAAGATGTAAATAAATGAACTAGTGAAATGAAGAAAATAACATGCGATACACTAAATTATTCTTACATTATTAGTACATAAATATATACTATTTGACAAAAATTATATGAAGTTGTTGATGATTTTATTGTCAAAGAAAATTAAAAGAAATATAGTGAATTAGTATGGATTAAAAAAAACTCCTTTTGGAAGAATAGAAAAGTTCATATGTTCGAAAACATATTGCTGAAACAATCTCATATTGTGTATGTAATTCACCCTTCGAACTTTAAATACAAGACGGCCTCTAATCAGTCGAACATTTACAAATTTCAATTAAACATTAAGGGGCTAATTGGAGTAGCATTCAAATGCCCGTTTGGATGCTACTCGGAGATTTTATGCTTGTTATGGCATTTAAATGTCAAAAATCGAAATGCATTTACAGTAGCAACAGTTTTCTCTACCTATATAACAAATTTATAATACACTATCTAATTACAATTCTATACCAAACACAATTTTAACAATCCCACGATTACTATTTAAACATTTAAATTGGGGCATTTAAGTCGCATGTCAATCAGCCCCTAACCCACATCAGCCCCTAACCCTACCTGATATAGTTTAAGCCACGCCGAAATTGAACCACTAAGCCATCTTCATCAGCAGCCCATGTAGATCCAGTCTCAGTCTCCCACACAACTACACAAATAGTATAAAGTTGAATACTTTGAATGGATGCAATCTACCGCCATAAAAGCCTTAAAACCAATTCACAATCACGGATCACCAATATCTACACGACTCTTTCTGCATGAATCAACTAAGCAAAAAGTAGAGTATTCAACAATCTATGCACCCCAACTCCGAAATAGTTTTGTACATACGGTTCGCCCAGAATTTCAAATCCTAAATCCAACCCGACCCGATCATCAATAAATACCCGAACACGCTCTGTCTGCATGAGTCAACTAGCAAAAGACAGAGTTGAACCCCCAAACCAAGTCGTGGCAACGACTACTGAAAATTCCCCACACCCATCTTCCTTCTCAATCATGGAGTATGCAACTCACATCATTCTCACTCACTAAACCATACCATATAAACCCACCTAAAAATCCCATCTTTCACCAATCCCAATATCACATTTCAACAATGGAGCTAACCACAAACCCAAAAACTCTCAAAAACAGAGTGTTCCAATTAACAACCACCACCATCTCCGCCGTAAAGTCACCGTACCAAATCCTAACCTCCACCTTCCTCAGCCTCCTCCTCCCACTCTCCTTCCTCCTCCTCGCCCGCCAATCCACCGAAAACTACCTCCTCTCCATCTCCTCCACCTATCTCAAAACCCGAAAACCCGAATTCGAAAACCCCCAATTTCGATTCCTCCTCTTCACCCAAACCCCCACAATCCTCCACCTCTCCCTCTGCCTGATCAGCATTTCCTCCCTCTGCCGCCTCCTAACCGGCCAATCACCCAAACCCTTGACCCGGCTCCACCTCTACTCCGCCTGGATACTCCTCTTCCTCGTCCAAATCTCCGTCTTCCTCGGAATTGAATCCAGCGAACCAACCGGAATCGACGAATCCGCCTTCGGCCAACAAGAAGGATTAATAACCAGAATGCTCTTCTTCTTCGGATTGCACGAAACGACACTCTTTTGGTGGAAACTTGTCGTAAAACCGGTGGTTGACGACACGTTGTTCGGTGGGGTTAAGACGGTAGGGTGGGCGGAAAAGGCGGTGGTGGGGCTGGGATACGGCGGGCTGTGGTGGTGGCGGCTGAGGGGGGAGGTGGAGGCGCTGGTGGTGGTTCCGGTGATGAAAAGGGAGCTGATGATGGGAATTGGAGTGGCGGATTTTGTTGGGTGGTGGTTGTATTATTTGACGGCTACGATTGGGATTGTGAGAATATTCAAAGGGGTTGTTTCGACGGTTGGGATATTGACACGTGGGAGGAGGAGAGTGGATGTGGAATTGGAAAGCCGGCTTAGCGTTGATGACAAGGTCTGAGGAACTGACTGCTGACTTAGTTCTTGGACTTTTCTGGCTTTTTTTTTTTGTAATTTATTATTTTTATTTCTTAAAAAATATTTTAGGGGGGGGGTTAAGACTTAAGACTTAAGAGTTGTCAATTGAGACTCCATTGAAGTTTCTAAAACTTTGATGATCACAACGTAAATACATTGTTGATGTTGTTGAATATTGAATTGGACATTTTGTCTCATTTTGGTATGTTTGAATTTTTTTCAATAAAGAATCAATGCAAAAGGATTACTCGGATCGAATTCAGATTGTTTGATTTATATTATAAACGATTCATGTTTGCATTAAATATCATGTTATTTTTAGAATAAATCGATTCATATATAAAATTATTCAGATAATATTTAGAATATAGTAGTACTGCATAACATTCCGTAAATTATTTTTCGGGACGAGGACATTTTAAATAATGCATTCGGAATCAAATAATTATGAATAATGTTTGATACATTTAAAAGATGTGTTTGATAAAAAAATACAACGAAATTATTTTAACATTTTATATGACATCATTTTCCTCATAAATAGGTAATAATTCAATTGATATATGATTCATTTATATTCAACCGAATCATATTTTTTAGGAGATTCTGAACTGGCACTTCCGGTTAATTTTAATTTCAAAATCCAAGCTAGTAGTTTGAGACTTTGAGCTCAATTTCGTTTCTGATAATTTTTTGGATCACATTATTTCAAATTGAATTACGGGTCTGGATGAGTTTTGCCATCTCAATTTTTTTGAGAATTGCCATCTCAAGTTGCAGATTACTCTAGATTAGTGTACTGGTCTTAGTTTTTAAAAGGCGACTTTCATTGGTAAATAAAAAACAAGGACTGAAGTTATTAATTTAGTTGGTGTTGTTCTTGTTTGAAATTTCAACTGAAATCCGACCAGCCTCGTGACTCGACTGTTCTTGAATAGTCTCTCTAACTCTCTACCATCTAATATAAAATGTCTAATGGAATAATGGTGAAACTTGAAGGCCCGTATTATACTCTTTTGTCTTGATCATCAGTTCTACTTCTACCACGTTTAAAATAGATCCATTCCATGGAATATCCGGAAGGGAAGGTATTAAAATAGATCCATTCCACCCTTTATAAGATTTTTCCCTAGAAAGTATCGATTTTCTATGGAATACCCGGAAGGGAAGGTATCATGATGGAGGGATATTACAGAATATTGTAACAGAAATAAGTATTTTATGAAGATTAAAGCTTAAAATCCCACACATTTATTAATTCAAATTATCTGAAGCCTAATTTAGAAACTGATTGAGATAGAATTTGAATGTACTTGTCCAATTAAAATTAAATGTTTTATATAAAAACAATTAACTTGAGTGAGGAGTTGACCGCTGGAACGGTATACTAAATAAGCCAATGTTTGTTTGGTTATCGACTAGGTAAAGTCAACCAGATTACAATTTGTTCATCATTCGATTAATGTGCTGGTAATTTGGCATAATCATTACCAGAAAATGGGGAAGTCTTGTTACAGGCTTACAACATTGGCTTCTGCCAAATATAATCAAAACGCCAATTCAAGTTCCATGATAATCAAAATGATTGGTCAGTCCGAGATGGAGTTCTAAATTAGTAATCCTGATTCCTGAATGACCAATACGGCAACAAATATATAAGTTAGCCGTTGAGAGTGGCAAGCACTCCTCCAGTTGCAGTTGGAATCACCACTTCCCAGCCAGGTCCCTTAAGAGGAATGGCGCTCAACTTGGTCCGTGCCTTGTCTTCCTCAGATAAGTTAGCAACTAGATCTTCGCGGTCCAGAAGTTTCTCCAAATCCTCGTCATTGATGTCAGTCTGGATCCATTTGTCCTCGCCATCTTCTTCATCTCGGAGAAGAGCTAGCAGCTCCTCTTCCTAAACCATACATTTAGAAGGAATAATAAGATAAGGAAACAATGTCTTTGGACAAGAAGAATAACACCAAGACCTGAATATGGAGGAATGGTACAGAAGCACGAGAGAATAGCACAGAGAAGAGAACGAGTTGGTTAAACGAACCGTCATCACATCTGTTCCTTCGGCCTTGGATCTTTCTTGCTTAAACTGTCCCTTCCCAATCACTACATGTTCAAGCTTTAATTTGCTAAAAGCTCTTTTCAGAATACGACCCTAAGTCAAGAGTAGATATCAGTAGTAATTCACATGGTAGAAGAAGAATACAACTTGCTGTGTGTTTGGGGCAGAAGGATATATCATGTAACTATGGCGCACCTCTACAGATTGAGCGGTAGACAAACGGTAAACATGAACGGGTTTTGTTTGACCAATTCGGTGACACCGGTCCATTGCCTGCAAGTCCATCTGGGGATTCTGGAATGCAAGAGGAAAATAAACTGTCTTATTCTAACTTGAGACTGGAAGATAAACATGAACAAAATATACACTAGACAAGAAATAGAAAGCATCTCAATCGAGGCATCACGAGCGGCTGCAGTTGAAGAAGGTACCCAATCACTGTCATATATGATGCAGGTATCAGCAGCTGTAAGATTAATACCCAATCCACCAGCACGGGTACTGAGGAGAAAGATTCTATACTGACTGTCTTTATCGTTGAACTCCTGAATCTGTTTTGAGTTCAACTAGTAATCATCAGTTAAATTATTTTTCAAAATGCCCACGCAATAAGCAACAAAGTTGTAAACATGAAATCATAGTACATACAGTTGTTCATTCAGATTTCATATATAAAGATGTTCTACCAAGATAATGTGCGCTAAACCTGTTCAGATATAGAAACATGGGTCAGAGGCGCTTTTACTCTTTCTCACGAGTCATGATGGGCTCAGTATCCTTAAAAAAACTTCTTAATTAAGCAAAGATACTTTCTTCTTCACTCACTGTGATGAAATCATGAAATACATGTTTCAGAAGCTAATTGTAGAATCTTTAATCATAATTTCTTCTTCACTTTTAACTTATAGATGACAAATCTCAAGCTACATACACATTAGACAAGTCGAAAATTGTTCTATCTCAGCAGTATATCCCGTGTTAAAAGCAGATTTACAGGAAGATATATCCATCAAGTTTTTAGAAGTTAACACGAAAAGATAACAGATTAGAGCAACAAATGATGGGGAAGCATGACCTGTATTTTTCGGTCCTCCAATTTAACACTTCCATCAATTCGGCAGATTTCCAGTCCTTTTTCACTAAAATAGTAGTCCAACAAGTCAAGAATCTTGGTCCATTGAGAAAATATCAAAACCTGATAAAGCAGTTTAAAAAATTAAAAATAACACCAACTAGCAACATAAATGAATAAATAAAAATGACATCTTCAGAGCTAGAACAAGATTTTGAGTACTTTGTGGTGGCGTGCGAATAGCTTAGCTAGCAATCTGTCCAGCAGCTGAAATTTTCCGCTTTGCTCAACTAGCTGTTCCACGGGCGGATAATAGGCTGCCATACAGTACAGGATTTGAAGGGTCATAAAAAGAGCAAAAAATGAAAGTGAAGAGGTGTATGACTTACAAGAACCATCGAATGCTGACTGTAGTAGGTCAGGGTGGTTGCAGTTCTTCCGGAGTTGTACCATCAGATTATTCAATTTGCCTTTCATGCCACAACCTGCATGATAATGAAGCAAGTCATGCAGTAGTATAAGCATACATTTTATACACAAAAGATAGGCTCAATAGCATACACCTCTATGTAATGCAACACGAAATAAATTCATGTACCACTCTGTAATTTCTCTGTTAGGTGGCTTTCAAGTGTCCGGTTAACAAGATGATTCTGGAAGTTCTTCTGATGCTCAGTCATAGTGGCATACAAGATAATCTCTTTTTTCTGAGGAAGCGTTAGTTCCACATCTGCTTTCATTCTGCGCAGGAGAAAAGGACGCAGTATACCATGAAGTTTGCCGACTACCTGAAAATTTATGAAATCACATAAAGAGAATTACATAGATAGCTACTAGTACAAACTAAATTGGCCAACAAGAATTAACCTGTGCCCTTCGTTTCTCTTCCAAATCCTCCTTGAGAGCTTCATTGCTGCACCTCCCCGAAAAGTCGAACCTAAAAAAACAGCATCATGTTACAAACAAAAACAGTCAAGCACCAACACAAAGACCAAACAGCATTTCCTACTTATGAAATAAACTCAGCATATAGGCGAAACTGTAGTCTGGGTTCAAAGGGCAAAAGAATTTCAAAGTACCAGAAGAACTAGTAATTTCATACTGATAGAACACATTTGATTCCAAAATGAACCAGAAATCTAAAACTAAGATTTCTACACCCATGCTAAATCAAGTTATTTCAGAATCAAGTCTTTAAGTTCTGACCTGCAACAGGACCATAAACCTAATTGCAAGACTCAACCATTCCTAATAATGAGCACCATGGCAATAATTTCAGAAGCAACACGCTATATCAAATTAGTTCCGGAAGATGAATTCCAAGACTACTTTCACATTGATTAGATTAAATATAACAATGGAACCATTCCGTATGAACGGAACACCTAGAGAAAGAAATAACTCAACTTCTCCTATCATAGAAGACGGTGAATGGAAACTATAGAAGAAAAACACCCAACTCCCAAGCAGAACACACACACGATCATCAATACATGAAATAAAATTTCAACATGGTCCATCTTATTCCACACTTAATGAACTGTGCTATGACCATTACTTACATCACTCATCAATAACTGGAAACTGCCTTAAAAGGTATTTACCATGACTCGAATTCTTCATGAGATGAAAAAATATCTGGAAGAATGAAATTCAACAGTGACCAGAGTTCAGCCAAGTTGTTCTGCAGCGGTGTGCCAGTTAATATAAGTTTATTCTCAATAGGTAAGCACTTCAACTCCTTTACCAGCCTGCATTTTGAGTTCTTCAACCTATGTCCCTTCAGAACAAATTTACCACTTAACATTCAATAAACAACTGGAACATAAGAAGCATATAAGCCTCAACAAAGTCAACATGTATGTACCTCATCAACCACCACAAATTTCCACTTGTAGTGTCTCAGCTGACTTCTTGCATCTCTCGTTGCAACTTCATAGGAAGTAATTACGATTGGAAATTTAGGACCTATTGTCCTAGGCATGTGCTTTCTGATTATTTCATCCCTCACTTTCTTATCACCATGGTAAATGATAGCATCAAGTGATGGCGTGAACCTAGCGAATCACAACTGGATTGTTATGATATAGTAGTATAATATTCAAAGTGGTGCAGAAAAAATCAGCGTAAGCCTTCATAAATTCATGAATTGACAATTAAGCACCTCTCTATTTCACTCATCCAATTAGAGAGAGTTGACAGAGGAGCAATAATCAAGTAAGGCCCATGCATATTATTCCCTTTCAGGTGTGCGAGAAAACCAATAGTTTGAATTGTTTTCCCTAGGCCCATTTGATCTGCAAGAATTCCATTGAGTCCATTTTGCCACAATGAAATCATCCACTTTACCCCTTTAATTTGGTAAGGTTTCAGCTTTCCACCAGTCAAAAGAGGCACTAGTTCAGCTTGCTCTTTCTCAGCTCTTGCTTCAGGTGTAAGGGTCAAATCCTCAGCAGAAACACCATCTTCACCTCTAGCAAGCATTGCTTGCACAGCTCTCTTGGCCTTTTTCTATATAAAACAAAAACAAATTAAGTATGCGGGAAAGCATATGGGAACGCAAAAATAACATAAACTGAAATATAAATGAAATAAATGTGTTCACCAACAGGAATTGGCAAGTGTAAACTCGGAAAAAAAAAGAAGACAGTAGAAACAAATGGGGAAAGCATATAATGAAAAGTTGAAAACATAAATATTGAAAGAGGACACAAAAGATGTAGAGGCAAAGAAAAACACCAAACTTACACTATTTGAATTAGCAGCAGCCTTCCTTTTAAACCCACGGCCTCTCTTGCCTTCATTAACAACTTTCTCCCCATCTTCAAGCCCAGTCTGACATGTAGACAAACCAATAGATAAGAAGAGAACCGAACAAACCACATCACAATATTTACCAAATGAAAGAGACCTGGGTAATGTTGTCCATTTTTTCCAGCAGGAACTCAGAATAGAGCTGAGTCTGTGTTAAAAGCTCATCCAATTTACTGAACTGAATGTCATTCAGATTAGGTTTTTCTTCATCCTCATCTGCCTTTTCATCTTCTTTCAACCGTTCTTCCATTAGTTTCTCTTCCACATGCGCCATGGTTTTAGTTATCAGAGAGGAATCACCATTTTCTGCATCGTTTTCTGCTTCAGACTTGATCCCAATGTCATCCTTGCATTCCTTCAAATGGAAAAAATAACATAACGAAACAAAAAGTTAAACAGAGGTGCCAACTGATTAGATAAACGGACCTCATATTCAGTGCCACATGAGGAAAAGTACCATGTAACTGCAAATGTTATTGACAACAAAGCGCATTTCAGTTGGTAATACACTTCACCTCCAACCAATAGGTCGGGGGTTAGAGTCACCCCTTTAGCCATTTCAAGAAAAAAAAACCTGCAAATTTTATTAAATACAGCTTGGATAAATCTCTAATCCGAAGGGCAAGCATAAATCAAAATGACAAAACTGATTACAATTTACAATTGATGAACCGATAACTTCAATAACAGCAATACAACATAACTATAACAAGTAGGCCAGGTTTAAGAAAAATCATAAATCTCCTTAATCCTCTTTCTCGTCTCTTGGTCTCAGGCTCTCAGCTCCTTACATTCTAGTCTCTGATCTAAATAAGATGTAAATGCCGTATTTCAAGCAACAAAAACTAACATTCACAGATAATTTCTCAATCGTCATGAGCAAAATGATTACAAAATTACCAAAGTAATACATAACCTAAAAAAACAGTAAAAGGCAGTATACCTCTTCTTCAAGCACAGAAGTTGGAGAGTCAGCCGCATGGTCCGTAATCTTCACCCCGTTATCAGCCATCCTTCTTCAGAACTCAAGCCCTAAAGCAACACCAAAAAAAATTAAAGAAAACCTAAGATTTCGTCAAAAAGAATTATTAAACAAAAAAAAAAGCTAATAAACAATGTGCAGGCGTACTCTTTTTAGTGAAATGGCGGATGATTGTCGATAGAAGCACTGAGAAATGGTTCCGAGAAGTGAAGAATAAACACCAACAGCAATTGGAGAAGACAAGGGCTTGTCTTTTTAACAACAATAATAAAAAGATTAAAAAGTGCTAGAATGCTGGTGTTGATATGTGATGGGACACAAATTTCAAATTTAATATTATTATATATTGATGGCCGTACGATCATAGGCGGGAAAGTGAAACTAGCTGTAGGCGGATTATAAATATGTTTAATATTATAAAAGTGGTTATTCCATATATAAATACTACCAAAAACTTATTACATAATTAAATCAATCATATCATTCCAACAACCTTAAATACCAATCATTAACCAATATTCATACATATTTCATCAAATCCCAATACCAATCACATCATACTTACACTAATCATTTATCTCTTACACAACCTATATAACAAACCTATAATACCCTATTCAATTACAATTTTATACCAAATACAATTTCAACAATCCCACTCAAATGCCAGTCACTATTCAAGCATTCAAATCGGGGCATTTAAATCGCACGCCAATCAGCCCCTTAAACTCCCACTTGAAGCTCTAACAACTATAAATTTTGAGGTGGTATCGATGTTCTTATTTTGAGTTCATAGTGTTCTAATTTGAAGGCGATAGTGATGGTTTTTAAAATATTTAATTGTAAAAATAGTATATTTTTATAAGATATGAAGCATCTGAATTAAAATGTCTAATAAAATAATATATATGAATTGAAATTTCTATTCTATTTTCTTTATGTCGTGAACTCAAAAATGTGATTTTTCGTAACGATATTGAAATAGAAGGGGCTTCAGTAAAATTGAAAAATATTTCAGGATAACATAAGTAATTATAACATTAGAGCACTACTTGCAGGAATCATATATATTTGCTCTTAAATGTATCTCAAATGAGCCCATATACTATTTTTAAGGATACTTTACTTTTTTTTATAATTGTAGGAAATTTATTTTTAATAAAAACTATATAAAAAGTTTGTTGGGTTCCATTAATTACTCCTTTAAATTTTTTAGGGAGTGTTCAAATGTGGGGAGATTTTACACAACTGGAAATTTAAGAATGGGACATAGTACTTTTAAATAATCTGAAAATGTTACAATTTTATTGTTTTATCTACCTTGTATTCTAAATTTGAAAAAAAATAATTAAATGCGATTCTTAAACCTAGTTTACCAGTGATCTTAACATCACTTGGTTGAACCTGTTTGCCCGATCCAACCATCACTGTGCAGGTTCACCTTCCGAGTTTCATACCCATGTCATGACTCATATGTATATCATGTTAAATTGAATGGATCATACTCCCTCATTACCCACAGGAAGGAGACCATGTCATAGCTCATATGTATATCATGTTGTAACAGCCTAACAGCACAATATTTGAGCGAACTGAGCAAGTATGTCACAGTATTTGTTCGTTTTATTCAATACTATTGTTAACTCGGCTAATTTCAGTACCATATCGCACTGTATTATTAATAGTACATTTCTAAAAATATGATAAATGTCACTATTTAACATTTTAAAATTAATTTATAATCAATTCTTATAATTAAAATAATTTTTAAAATACAAATTATGTAAATTTACAATCTCATTCTCTAAATAGTTAATTTACATCTTCAAAAAACAAACCAATCATCTCCAAATCTACTTTCGCCACCATTGCCGTCGGACCTCCGGCGACTTTTTTTTTTCCAAATCGTTTCGGTTTCGAGCTTCCATGGCGGAAGCTCAAGTTGAGCTTCCAGATTGTTGGAAGCTCAATCGCCGGAGCTCCGGCCTTCTTTTATTTTTTAATTTTTAATTTTTTTTGTAAAATGTATAAATGTAAAATTGGGTGTTTGTAAAATTTTAAATTATTATTGGATTGACCTTGTATTGTGTTGGATATATTTTGCTAAGATTGAAATGTGAGGGATGTTTAATTAAATAATTCTAAAAGATATTTTAATATAGTGCGACATCGCACTATATTATTATGATACAGTGCGACGCCTTTGTTGTATTAATAAAAGTTGAAGGGTTGAGATTCAATCTTGAGTTGATTCGATGGTGTAGATTGTAGTACTAACAATGGTACAATTGTAATATTTTTAGCCATGCTCTACTGTCATATGTGCCTGGAGCAGGTGAAGAATGCACACAACTGTTTGTCTTATTGCCTCCTCCACTGTACGTGCTCGTATTCAATCTTTGTCCTTTTATCATGAATTGACTGGCGTTTCCCATTTTCCCAACACTTTCTTCAAGGTGATAGTGAAAGGCGAAAGTCGAAAGAACTTGCGTTTACGGACTAATTAATATAAAATCTTGCAGGCCATGGACTAATGTAGTTGGAACTAATCAAACAAGTAGTTTTCTGCATTGATGTGATCAACTCAAGTGTCCTATATTCTATAGTCTATAGGAAGTTTTAGTTATATATCCCTGTTGTATACCGTACCTGTTAACTTTCTCAAACTCAACTGTCTTAACTGGTGACTTGGCTTTGTCACATTTGTCCTCTAATCATGGCCGACCTATTCTTTAATCTTTTCCGGCCTGCATTGGCCGTTCTTTGTTGAGAATTTTGACTTCAAAGTGTATATCTTGCCTATATGTTCATTGTCTTCAATCTATACTCGAGCTGAAACTTTACATATACCGAAAGAAAGCATCTATCTTTGTTTGCATACACATTTTCGATCTTAAGCAGAGGATCCGGAAACTGGGATTCAGCTTAGGTATCTTTTATCAGCTTTTTTAAATACATATTTAGCCTGGCTAGTGAGCACTTCAAAAATTAGTTAGTATGGAGTTTCAGTTCAATAACCTGCCATGTGATTATGATACTGTGGCTGGATGTGGGAAGGATGCGGTCAAAAGCAATCAAGATCCGTGGTTCGAAATGGATGACTGCAGCTTCATGGACTTACTTTCTTCGGTGTTTGGCCAAGAAAGTAACATGGCGAATCAACATGAAGCTGTTTCCGATGACTGGATGCAACAAGATCACTCTGATGACAGCATCCAGGCTTCTCCATCAGAACTAATAGGTACACCAGTTGATGATAAGCCGAATTCAGTTTCTCTTGCACCAATGGAGACATTGAACAATTACAGTAAGGGGTTTGCGACGCCAAGAGATGAGACAATGGATGATCTGAGGAACGGAACTAATGGATGTGGGCGGGAATTGTCAACCGAGGAAATCTTGAGGATTGCTGGAGAAAGGTTCGTACAGTTCTCCACCAACAAGGTTGATAGTATTTCTATGTTCATTAATCCCTACGGTCCTTCACTATCTGGACTTTCGATAGACGAAGCAAGAGATGTGGAACTTGTGAACCTTCTCCTTTCCGGGGCGGAGAATGTGAGATGTCAGCAATATGATGTAGCAGCTGAGATAATATCTCGTTGTCGGAGTATGACATCTGATTTTGGTACACCTGTGCAGCGGATTGCATTCTATTTTACTGAAGCTCTCCAAGAGAAGATTCGTCGAGAGTTCGGGATGATCATTACCGAGAAGGACCCGACTGAAGTACTATGTAGACGTCTTGCATTGGGTACGAACAATACGTTCTTGGCAACTTTTCAAAAGTTACCATTTGTCCAAGTGATGCAATTTGCTGGGGTACAAGCGATCATCGAAAATGTTAAAACCGATGGAAAGATCCATTTGATCGATCTCCAGATCAGGAGTGGAATCCAGTGGACAGCCCTGATGCAAGGACTTGCCGAATGCACGATACAGCATCTCAAAATTACAGCTGTTGGAACAACTGATCAGCATTTTATAGAGGAGACTGGCAAGAGATTAACAAGTTTCGCTCAGTCGTTAAAACTGCCATTTACATTCAATGCAGTTTATCTAACAGACATGATGGATTTCAGAGAAGAACTCTTAAACATCGAGGCAGATGAAACTGTTGTTTTCTTCTCATATCTCATGCTACGGTCAATGCTATCAAGGTCTGATTGTTTAGAAAATTTAATGAGAGCAATAGCACGATGTAAGCCAGCTCTAATGGTGGTCACTGAAGTAGAAGCAAATACCAATTCCCCTTCATTTGTACAGCGCTTCATTGAAGCACTCTTCTTTTACGGTGTGTTTTTCGATTGCTTGGACGATAGTTTGGGGAGAGATGACCAATCCAGGATAATGCTTGAATGTGCTTATTCTCGTGAAGGGATCCTCAACATAGTTGCAGCTGATGGTCAGGAGAGGGTCACCAGAGATGTCAAAGTCCACGTGTGGCGGGCATTTCTTGCAAGGTTTGGAATGACTGAAATCGAGCTCAGTGAGTCATCCAGGTATCAAGCTAGTTTAGTGTTGAAGCGGTTTGCACAGGGAAACTCCTGTACTCTCGACTCTAATGGGAAAGGTCTTGTTGTTGGATGGAAAGGAACACCTATGCATTCTCTTACACTCTGGAAGTTTTCATGATAGGATGCTTAGCCGTCAAGAGACAGCTTTCTTGTTTGCGAAAAGTAGTGTAGAAACTAGGTGGCTAGATTTTACTTTTCAATAACACAAGTTTATATCTGATTTAGTGAAATCCTTTACTCCATGCTTAACTCATAATATTTGCATGTTTCAGCTGTTTCCTCTCTGTTTCTATAAATCCTAGAACATCAACCTTTTGCTCTTTCTCAGGTTTTTGTTGTAGAGCTTAGATGCATAACATTGTGTGTCCTCATGTTGGTCAAAAAAGCATCAAAATTCCTTTGAGGCCAACTTGCTGGTTTGTTTCTGCCTTGAGATGGCTAATCCATCCCAGTTTATATCTTCCTCGAAGTCCAGTCGGACTCAAGGAGAAGATACTTATCTCGAATTTCATGAGGGCATCAATGCCAGATGTAGTAAAACCACAGCTGAACGATGCTCAAGCAGGTCCTCTTTACAGAAGATCAGGGAGGGTCAGAAATTCTAAAAGCACCAATAATACTACTGGTAAGCATGCAAGCAACTGCGACGCCACAGGCCCTTGTGAGCCAAGGCCCGACTCTTAGAGCTGACTCGGTTGCCAATGAGTGCTCTCTGTATGATATGTGGCAGGAACTTCCATGTCAAGGTTCCTGAAGTTTGCTGGTTTGCTCGGGAAACCCTTCAGGTTGTATAGTATGGTAGAGTACTTGTTGTACTGGAGCTATTTAGAAGATCATACTATGTAAATATAATCAAGGGTTCAGCATAATGTAACCGAAGACCTGTTTCTGATTCAATTCTTTCTAATAAGGAGGACTGTACTTCATCTAGTGGAAAATCGATTCGTTTCATGAACATCCGTTTGGAATTAGTGAGACAATTCTTAGATAGCTGAGCTACATATATACTGTAATTTTTGTAGATTTGATATATGATGTTTCAAAATTCAGTTTTCACTAGTTGTCATAACATTTCCCCCCTTTCTGCTAAGGACTCAGATATAAAACTTTCTTCCACTTGGTTATTTCAGTGGGCTGCTTGGGCTGCTTTACATACGAGAGATGAATGGCGAGAGAAGAAAATGCAGGGTAATGCTTGAAGGGAACCTTAACATAGGTGCAGCCTAAGTTCGGGACTGTGTAATATATTATTTATTCGATTGAATTATGCTACTATTGCAGAAATGATATTTGAAATTTAATTTTGTAACACTCCTCGTAATATCCATCCAAGAACACCATTCGATTCTATGACAATCTGCACATTATCGTAGTGTAAACGCATGTATATCACCTCCAAAGAACACCGGTCCATTCTATGACAATCTACACGTTATCGTAGCGTAAATGCATGTATATCAGTATATCACCTACCAGTTTATTCTGTGACAATCTGTGCGTTATCGTAGTGTAAACGCATGCTAGTTGCCTAAAGAATTCATCTGTCTTTTGTCTACAAAAACACATTGAGCCATTGGATACCTAGCCGTTTAGGTCCTTATTTGACATAAAGAGACAACGTTCTTGTTTGAGAAAGGTATTGTAGTAAAGTAGGTGGCTACATTTGATTCCTCAATAACAGAAGTTCATATTTAATTTACTGAAAATCCTCTACTTCCTGTCAAATTGTTGTACTAACCAAAATGTTTACCATCATAGGTGTCCCATTGTTTCCCGTCTGTTCTGCCTCATTTATTTCACAACATTTTGTTCTTTCTTCTGTATCTAATTTCAGGGATTTTCGACAAACAATCTGATAAAAATACACCCAGTGACATATAAGCAATAAGTTAAAAATGTTAGTGAATTGCCAAATTTAATCATGTTGGTATCATGATCACATCGACATGACATCATGAACGTCAAACTAGACGATACTCAGGGGCGTTTATGTAAAAAGTTTGTCTTATATTTGAGTTTAACAAGCAGCAAACACTATAAGAACAGGATTAACCATTTGATTTGTTTCAGCTCAGTGATGGATAATACCTTCAGGATACTAGCTTCCTCCAACTCCAGTGCTCAGACTCAGAGAGCTCATAATCCTCTTAAAGTCCATGCGGCATCAATTCCAGATGTAGGAAAACAACATGGGATATCAGGCATACCTGGCTGGGGTGATATCGATTTGTTCTGTAACAAGTATGGATTTTACCAAGAGGGTCCAGTCGAGGACCTTCTCTCATGGCGTAAGCATAAAGATCTTGAAGAGCAGCCAGACGAAGAGCTGATCGTGCTACGCCATTCTAAATCCACATTCTTATCATCATCAGAACAGATTCCTCCGCTGAACAATGTTCAAGCATCTCCTTTAAGAGAAGGTCAGGAAATGGTCAACAAGATCACTGGTAAGCGTGCTAATGAAACTGAAGTTTTGCAGAAGCTGTCAACAGAGAAAATTCTGAGGCTGGCAGGAGAACGGTTCGTTCAGTTTTCTTCACAAAATTTTACAAGCATTAAATCTTTCGAGCATCCATATGAATCGTCACTCTCAGACCTTTGTTCAGAAGACAAACAAGATGTTGAACTGGCTCAACTTCTTCTAGCGGCAGCTGAGAAGGTACGGTTTGGGAAGTATGACCGAGCAAGTAAACTACTCAATAACTGCCAATGGATTGGGTCATCCACAGGTACCCCGGTGCAGAGAATTGTATCCTATTTCTCTGAAGCGCTTATCGAGAGGATAAATAAAGAAACAGGTTTGGAGGAGACAGAACAAAATGGTGTTGAAGCTAACTGTATGAACAGGAATATCCTTGCATTACTTAATATGCATGATCAACTTCCTTTTTTTCAAGTTGTGAACCTAACAGCCGCACAAACACTTTTAGAAAATGTGAAAATGAAATCGAAGGTTCATGTTATTGATTTTCATATTTTGAAAGGTTTGCACCTGGCAGCATTCATGCAAGATTTAGCCGCTCAGAAATTGGAGAGTATGTGTCTGAAAATTACGGCTGTGGAAACTGTAGACGAGCGTAGTGCACAAAGATCAGGAAAACTGTTAAAAAGCTTTGCCAAGCACTTAAACTTGCCTTTCTCTTACAAGGTAGTGTTTTTGCCACGCATTATGGAACTCAAGGAAGAACATTTTGATATAGAAGGTGATGAGACCGTGGCAATTATATTTCATTACATGTTAAGGAACCTGATCTCGAAGCCTGTTTGCTTGAAGAATCTAATGACAGTAGTTCAAAAGATTAGACCATCAGTGATGGTGGTTTCTGAAGTAGAGGCAAATCATAACTCGCCTTCCTTTGTCAATCGCTTTGTTGAAGCAATGTTCTTCTATGGTGCGCTGTTTGATAGCCTTGAGGAAATTATGGCCCGGGACAGTCAGCACAGGATGGTGATTGAATCAAAATTATGCCGTTCTGATATACTGGACATAGTTGCTGCTGAAGGGTACGATAGGGTGATCAGAAGTGTGAGTATCAATGTTTGGAGGGCCTTCTTTGGTAGGTTTGGGATGATAGAGATGGAACTTAGCACAGCATCTCTGTATCAAGCTTGTTTGGTTTTGGACAAGTTACCTCGTGGCGAATGGTGCACTCTGGATATAGGTAGCAAATGCCTGCTTGTTGGTTGGAAAGGTACTCCAATTTTCTCGCTTTCTGCTTGGAAATTTCCTTGAGAAGACCACTGAGAAATTGGATAAGTCTTTCCAACACCAGTTCATGAAGAACTCTGACATTATGGATCCAACCTGATATGTCATTGATTTTCTTTATCATAGAACCGAGTTATTGCTTTTCCCTCCGTGTAGGATTCAAATAAAGGGTAGCTATAAATCCAATAAGTTACTAGTGGCATATCCTAAATGTTTTCAGAATATTCATGTAATGAATTTGCAGTGCTTTATAAATGCCAATAATCAATTCGGAATTTCAGGTAAGAACAGTGTGAGGCAGCTGACAGAACTTACAAGATGCTGGCCTGCTTAGTACTTGGCACTACTTAATCAATAAGTGGTTTTGTTTTACACTGCAACTTTTCTTGATTCCAAGTTAGAATGCAGACAGATAGATGACCATTCCAGGATATCGTACACAATGAGTAATCGGATGCCAAAGCTTGCTTTGTATTGCAGAAGCTAGGTCCAGGAAGCGACCATTCAAAAAATGTCCATTCTATTTTGAAGTTTTTGTCAGATAACCCATGCCGCCTGAAGGAAGATTCTTCTTTGCCTATAGTTTGTGGATTCGTTTAAATGTCGGATGCTTAGCCGATCAGGTCACTGTCAAAAGGAGACAGAATTCTTGTTAAGTAACCTGAGCGAAATAAGGTACACCAATGTGTATTAAATAAATGAATTAATTCCTTCCATTGGCCCATTCAGTGCAGATTGATGTCTTATCTTCTAACATTTTCTGTATTTTCTCGGTGTTTCTCGTGTCTTATGCTATTTCAGTATATCATGCCATAAACCTGCTATTAATAATCATGTTTCTGTCTGTAGAGGATAATCCATAAAATGTACCTTCATGTCAACCAAGAAAGCAAAAAACATGTGTAATCAATATGATTAGTCTGATTTGTTTATGCTCGAATGGCTAATCCCTTCAGGTTACAAGCTAATTGGAAGTCCAATCTAGCAAAAGGAGGCTTTAAATCTGCAGAATATTGTGGTCCGTCGAGGTTGGATGTAGAAGAACAGTCGAGGTTAGATGCAGAAAAACAAGGCCAGGTATCAGGCTTGCCTGACTGGGGCAGTATTGATTCCTTTTGTTCTACATATGGATTCTACCAAGAGAATCCGGTTGAGGACCTTATCTTAGGGCGTAAACATAAGGATCCTTTAATGGCTGCAGACAATGAAGTGTCATATGATCCTGATGCCTCATTTCCACAAGAGCAGATCATACAGTTGACCGATGGACAAATCGAGCTGCAAGTTTCTAAATACATCAATATAGCTGCAACTTCTCTTGCAGAAGCTCAGGAGATCGTCTGGAATCCCAGAATAGTGAATAGTGAAGGTTTTGCTGATGAAAGTGAAAACAGGCAGAAGTTATCGACCGAGCAAATCTTGACGTTAGCAGGACAAAGATTTGTGCAATTATCTTCAGGAAAGCTCATTGACATTGATATGTACGTGCATCCATATGTGCCGTGTCTCCCTGGACTGTGTTCACAGGACAAACTAGATGTCGAACTGGCTAATGTTCTTCTAGCTGCAGTTGAGAAGGTTGGCCATGGACAGTATGACATAGCAAGCACACTCATCGATAAATGTCAAGGTATTGCATCAACAACTGGTACTCCGGTGCAAAGGGCTATCTTCTATTTGTGTGAAGCACTCCTGATAAGGATCAGGAAGGAAACTGGTTCAGGAGAGGAGAATCAAGAAGCCGATGAGGTTTCCAGGAAGAAAAATATCCTTGCGTTAGTTACTATGTATCAACGACTTCCTTTATATCAGGCCTTGCACTTCGCTGTAGCAGAGACACTTCTGGAAAACTTGAAAACAAAGTCGAAGGTCCACATGATTGATTTCCATATATCAACAGGGATACAGTGGCCAGCATTCATGCAGGCCTTAATTGATCAGAATCTGGAGAGTATACATCTAAAGATCACAGCCATCGAGCTAACAGATGAACCTCAAGCATGTAGAGCAGGTGAACTCTTAAAAAGCCTTGCCAGATCAATAAACTTGCCATTTTCTTACAACGTAGTCTTTTTGCCAGACAAGACAGAGCTCAAGGAAGACCATTTTGAGATAGAAGTTGACGAGGCAGTAGGACTTCTCTTCCATTATGTGTTACATACTCTAATCTCGTGGCCTCTTTATTTACAGAAGCTAATGACTGCAGTTGAAAAGATTAGACCTGTAGTAATGGTGGTCTGTGAAACAGAGGCGAATCACAATTCACCCTCATTTGTGAATCGCTTCATTGAAACACTGTTCTATTGTGGGGCCATATTCGATAGTCTTGAAGAAAGCATGGTACATGACAATCAGGATAGGATGATTATTGAACAGGGGATGTTTCGTCCTCTTATACATAACATTATTTCTGCTGATGGGTATGACCGGGTGACCAGGAGTGTGAGTATCGATATTTGGAGGGCTTTCTTTGCAAGGTTTGGAATGATCGAACTTGAAGTTAGCTCAGCATCTCTTTATCAAGCTTGCTGGCTTGTGAACCAGTTTCCTTTCAGAGAATCATGCACTCTGGATGTTAGCAGCAAATGCCTGATTGTAGGCTGGAAAGGTACCCCTGTTTCCTCTCTTTCCACCTGGAAATTCGCTTGAGACTGAGTCGTCAGATAGTTCTTGATTTTCATCAAGCCAACAGATTTTACGGTACTGGTCATAGTAGTCTGTAATAATTGTCCTTGAGCAATTCAGACTAGTACGGTTAATGTAGATACAGTTTCATCTGTTTACATGCTTCATGTAACTTCTTTCTGAAAACCTTATTGGATAACTGCGTGAAGCTCAATTCTCTACACCAACCAAAAATAATGCTTGAACAGTACAACCTTCATGATTACTGATTGATGCAAGAGCAACACTATTGCAGGAAAATTCAGATTCATTTCTTACATATCTTAAAATGACAATGGGGAAAAAGGAAAAAAAACGTAACCTCGGCCCAAAAAGGGTACAGTCAAAGTACAAGATTTAGCCACAAAAACAATCATACATATCCCACATTTCATGAAGAGAAAACTGCTTCAGCAAGAACATGTTTTTTCTTGGGATACCCCAAACCAAACAAGTGGTTTAGATACACCTTACCATCCTTCACAGTCGCCGCAGTAACTAAACGGTGCGTAGCACCTGAGAACACCTTTCCTACGACACTCCCTGTTTCCCAGTCATCAATGGTTTCCACCAATCTTGAAGGGTTTCCAGCAACCACGAGTTTCGTGGGAGACAAGAGCTCCATTCCATCTCCAAACAATAATGAACCAGTTACATTAACCAACTTCACTTCATCTCCCTTTGCAATGTTAATCTTCAATAAATTACCAGATAAAGTGTGCACAACTAGTAAGTATCCATTTGGATGGTAAACAATTCCATTCAGTCCAATCAAGTTCTTGTACCACTCTTTCGGAGTAAAGAGTGGGCTTGTTATGGTGTGTAGGAATTTTCCATCTGCTCCAACTTTCCAGATTTTATTTCCTTTAGTGTCAGTTACATAAGCATTCCCTTCCAGATCAACTGCTACATCATCTGCAAATGCTCCATCCTCTGCATTGTCGATGACGAAGCAAGATTAGCAAGCATATAAAAGCTAATGCATATCTCACTACCATTTCATAAATCTCACGGATATACCATTGTGATTCCAAGACTCAAGACCTTAACAAAACTAAATACCTCCATATAACAGATACCGGTGAGAAAAATTACTGCAAGAATACATCTTTTCACTTTGGCCTTACCCTTACCAAACTGTGATGTACTGATCTGATGTGTCACAAAGTAGGTATTGCATATATAATAAAATATGCACCTCGTGAACAACCATAATATCAGCTACCTTATTATTGAGATATAAATGTCATAATCAATTCTATTCAAAACTAGTAGCCGGCTCACCAACCCAATCTCAATGTATTGACTATGCATTCTTCTTCATTTAAGACTAATAATGAGTTGGTCCAACTAAATCAACCAACCTATCCCATGTGAAATCATGGACCTTTCTCTACTGTGTCGCATGTTGTCGACTAAGGCGCAATTCGGTAGAGAAAACAGAAAACCATTTATTGCAAATCAATCTATCGTCACCAACTATAAAGTGTACTCATTAAATTCAATTTCCCTGAAAACTGGAAACTTATGATCTATTATCAAATCGGAACGAATAAGCAAAATGCAATTCCAGTAAAGAAGGAACAGAACAGAGACTAACCAGGTCCACTGAGCTGAGTAAGGAAAATCCGATCCCAACTGGCGAGATCATACGCAGCAAGAGCACTGAACTTGTTCCCCAAAACATCAGCAATAACCACCACAACTCGATTCCTCGGGTGATCAATCACAAACCCTAGTGAAGAATTTTTCCCCAATCCAGCGTTCGTAACAACCGGAACCTCCTCGGAAACCTCTCCGTCCTTAACCGGAACCACTCCGAACCCTCCCTCGAAGAAGGAGACGAGGAATCGAGCGTTGAGATCGTCCCATTTGGTACACTCGCGGAGCCACCCAGAGCTGTGGTACTCGTACGTGTGTGTGGGGCGAGAGGAGGAGGTTTCGTAGTGGAGGATGTAGGCGATTGGGAGGGCGGAGAGGAGGAAGAGGAGGAGGAAGAATCTGGCTGAGCAGATGAAGTACGCCATTGATGGATATGAGTTTGAGTGAGGTTTGATTGTTGAAAATTTGAAATAGCAGAGAAGAAGAATAGGCTAGTTAATAAAGAGTCGAGCCTGAGTCGTGTGATAGTAAAGAAATTGGAATAGTGGTGGTGTTTATAGTGAGTAGGTGAATGCTGGAGAAGACGGGTGTAGGAATGGAAAGAGGTGGGGCCGTCGGTAAGTGAGAAAAATGGATGATTGGAGGGTGGGAAGAAGACGATAGGTAGAATCTCTGGTCTTCAGATTCTACTCTCGTGGCAAAATTTCTTGGACTTTTCAGATGGATATTTTCATTTAAAGAGTACTGGTGTCGTGGTTGTCTACATGGCGAGCTTCATTTTCTTCTTGGCAGGAGTTTTTAGACTTTCGATTCGTTTTTTATGAACTAAAATACAAAGATCATTATCAAGCTGGCCCAACTAAACTTGTTTGGTAAACAGACAGAGTAGTTCCGGTTTGAATATATTATCGGGTGAGTTAAATTTAAATTTTATCAAGTTTAATTGGGTAACGTTTTAGGTCTACTCTAGTATTGATTTGACGTACGGTGATTTTGTATTTTTTTAAATTAATTTTGTACTGGCATGTACATAAAATTGAGAGTTTTATTTGCATGGAATTTAGGAGATAGAAAGAGTGTGATATGATATATGGACATTTATAATTTTACTCTACCAACACAAAGAGAAAAATATATGAGGGGATGTTACTTTCAAGATCAACATATGACAGTTGGTTATCGTCTTATCGATTAGTAAGGAGTGCCAAGATCCACACTGACATGGTAGATGGAAACAAAGCAAAGGTTTTTTTTTCTTCTTGTTGCTGCATTTGATGATTCTGTAAAATCGGGAGAATGTTGAAGAGATTATCACAAAGGAAGATTTTAGAGTTGGGGCTGTCAAGAAATTGTGCCAAGATTCATGTTAAAGAAGAGTTTGAGTTTTGGTATATTTATTTACATCTCATGTAGACTCCACATATAGGTCCTACATGTATGTCTAATGTCCGCATTGTATTGATCACAATTCACAACCCTAACATAGAATAACCATTGGCATAAATCAAAATCGCAATCAATGTGCATAAAAGGGAAGAAAAATAGGCAGCTTGTGCAAAGGAACCACAAGTCGCAAAAGCTGCGCAATATATATATATCAAGCAGCCTAAATCTTGCTCTTGTTCATTGCAGAGAAAATATGTAATCTCATAAAATCATACATATACATCACAATAGTTATTTAAACAAGTTCAGGTGCTTTGTGAAGTGTCATGGCTGCCAGACACTGTAGTATATATACTATTACAACATAAACTTATTTCCAATTCGATGCCCACGCTACATTTCCAATTTCGATGCCCATGCTAGTTGCTAATACTATATTTCCAATTTTGATGCCCATGCTAGTATGCTAGTTGCTACTATTACATTTCCAATTTGATGCCCATGCCACCAAGGAAAAATAATATAATGACTTATTTTTCCAGTTCTATCCTGAAGTTTGGGATCAGATTTGCAAAGATGAGTTAGAACACCCATCTTTGCAGGCAGTTCATCATATCCTCTAGGCTTGGCTGAAGGTTCATCTCCATAACAAAAAACAATACCAGTTTTGATTCCTGGATAGAACTCAATGTTTTATTTCCAATTTACCGTCCATGCCACAAGAAACAACACATGTTGATAGATGGATGACAAGATATCCTGCACAAGACAGATTAAAGTAAGCATTTGAGTTGATTTCATCACTATGAGGAAAGACAAAAAAGAAGATGATTCAGATAAATCATACCACATGCAAAGCTGAATCCACTAAAATCATTACATGAAACTTTACATCTGGTCCGGTCTTGCTCAACGACATCTGCATCACATACGACATAAAACAAATTTCAGTTAACATTTCCATCATGAACTTAGCTCTCTTAGCCCATTATACAGTCACTCATTTATGCACACCATCAGCGTCTATTTTGCACCAAGTGAACACAGATTGTAAAATAACATATGAAAGTAGATGAAGATTACCACAACAATGACCTGCGTGCAGTGTCAAATCTACCGACATCTGGCTCCTGCTCAGGAACTCCTCCGGCTACACCAACTTTGCTTTCTGCGTCAGTGGCGCTTTTGCTCTCAGTATTGTTAGAGGCGTCTATACCTTCAGCAATGTCAGATGAATTCTCCACACAATACTTATGAAGCCATCTATCACTTTCCCAAAGAACATGCATCACACTCTCTCGTGCTGCATAACCATGGCTCTCAAATGGTAGGATAACTAGGCGACAAAGTGCACCATGGCCTTTCAATGCATTGTAGAAACGATCTGACTACATTATATGACATTTAAATTAATAACATATCTCCACATGTCCATATAAAATAACTAGCAGAAATAAGCTTTAGCCAACTGCTAAAAAAACATAACTCTGAATTCTAAACAAGGAAACATTTTAACTAATACTAGAAATGATAATTGCTCAACTTATGCGCAAATACTGCTCAACGAAATAGAGTGAAAACTGCACAACTTATGCTCAACCAACCATTAAGAAGGAGGTAAATCTTAGCTAACTGCGCAAACAAATTAAAACATTCTGAATCCTGAACCCTGAACAAATTAAAAGGTTTATAAGCGGAAGCAATATTTTCCCAACTTATGGTCAAACAATGGTCAACGAAAGGGGCAACTGCATCGAAACAAATTTTCTATGTAAATGTTCAAATAACGGATCACATAAAAATTTGGGAACATGCATAATGGGAGTAGGATTGGAAAAAAGGCAAAAACTATAAACCATTATGTCAGATCAGCTATAAATTTATTATAAATGCCTTGCTGGAGGAGGGGAATCTACCTGCATTGTCAATGTTCCTGTATTGTTATCTTCCTCTCCATGGATAAGCAAGATAGGCTTCTTAATCTTGTTAGCTGACATGAAGGGACTCATGTCAACATAGGTACTAGTAGCCTCCCAGAGAGTTCTGTCCTCATTCTTCAGGGAGAAGACACATTTAGAGTTCAGAAACAGCAATAAAAATGACACTGCATAAACTAAGAGTGGAAACAACTATTTCCTCAACCTCTGAAATGCATTACCTGAAACCCAAAAGGTGTAAGCGTCCTGTTGTATGCTCCCGAGCGAGCAATTCCACAGCAGAAAAGATGGGGTGCATGAGCGAGGAGATTTGCAGTCATGAAAGCCCCATATGAATGACCACCAACAGCTATTTTGTTGGGGTGAGCCACCTAGAGTGGATAGTATGCCCATAAATATACTGACTGAAGAATCTATGCTGCTACATACATTAGAGTTGAGAAAAACTTACTCCTCGACGGATTACTTCCTCGACAGCAGCCTCTGCACTTGCAACAAGTTGTTCTACATAACTGATGGACATAATAATTGGTCAATGTATGCATAATTGCATTTATTCCGACTGAGAAGCTATTAAAGTATAGTGGCTCAAAAAAGTGTATATGATTTTGTATACCTTATCAAGCTATTATTTCCTAATATTCATCCTTTAGCTCCTCCAATGGCAGAAGAATAGTCCCTAGATCAATTAGAGTGGAAGTGCACTAACTAATAGCAGCTTTGCAATGACTAGCTTAGAGAAATTAAGATTCCAAGTTCTATATAGAAGGGAATGAACGTTCCTAGACTATGAAAACTGCAGTTTAGATCATATTGAAACTTTTACTTTATATTACAAACTCCCAAAACCTACTTCTCTTGTTTCTGTACAACCACATATTTTGCTAATGCTGTAAAACGCTGCCCAGGAAGAAACTAACATATTCATTATTATGTTTTTACTAAACATGATTTATCCTTGACAATAAGAAGTACCTGTCATTTGCCTCTACATTTCCCTCACCAATGATGGGTATTGTGGGACCTGATAATATGGCAAACCTGCAGCATATGCAGAGATCATCAGTGCACTGTGATGTAAGCTAATATGGGCCTGGAGAGGGAAAATAAGGTAAATGCTAAGCAAGAGAATAGGAACTGTACCTTCTTGCTAGCCAAAGTAGGGGGGATGTTGCACCAATGCCAGTGAACTCATTAGGTGAACCTCGTACTTGTGAAGCAGCATCTTTACTCTTGAACTCTCCAGGATAAGACCACATCAAACAGGGAAGGGGTCCATCTGTAGCAGGATCATAATCTGGTGGAAGATACAGGGTTGCAGTCAGTTGCACCCCATCCTTCCTCTGGTACCTAATCATCTCCTTCTTTAATGAAGACAGCTGAGGGTAAGGGTGTGGAAAGTTTGTGATCTGGCATGCTTTCTTTTCTGGCCAACTCAGTACAAAATACTGGGTGTTTTCAGTTTTAGATTCCTTCGATGTCAGTACTTTTAACTTCTCCAAACTTAACTCTGTGTCATGAACCTGATCGGAAACCAGAGCAACGACACTCTCATAGTAATTCTCCTTATCGCTCTCCCATATCCTTTCCTTGTTCCCTGTATTTCTGCAAGTACTTGCGTCAGTTTCCAGACAACCATGATGCTAATGAAAGAATTTAGCATAGCAAACAGTGCATAACTTACAAGTCAAACAGATCCAAGAATGGTACATTCCCTTTCGGAGTAGCACCACTTCCATTTAATAAGATATATGTGTTCTCGTCTCCTTGCCTCTTGAACTTCGCTATCACATAGGTGCCAATAGGAGTTCTCCGCAGCATGGGAGAACCAGGGTCAGAGTAAACATCTTCAGAAGACCTATCAAATAGTATGCGTGGATCCGAGCCCTCAGATCCAGGAGAAATAACCCAGGTTCTTACTTTCCTTGTTTTATACCAAGATTCATAAACTAACGCAAGGGAATCATCGGACCAAACAATACCTCTGAACAAGACAGAAATTAGCAAAGTCAATCGGTGAAGACAATAATATCATATGCTTTAGCCAAAAACGAAAATTAGTTTCTACAGTAAATAATACAAAGTCAGGCGTGTATGGAATGTCATGTCATGCAAAGCCAACCGATGAGAAAAAACTGGGTTGCAACGCCAAATCGAATAAGAACATCAGCAAGTCACTTTAACAGAAACAAGGACTTGACAAAATCTAGTCATCTTAAACATTCACCACGCACACTCCCAATCACAAGCGACTTCATCCAGGATAAGGGTACATAGTTAACACAATACTTAGTCTAGTTAAAATATTTTATGTGTTCTTGCAGTGAGATTGTCATATGGCTTTGAAAATTGTTCACCCTAGCATCCCATTTTTAAAACCTCACAGTGACAGGCATAAAGTGGGCAGAGACAGCATAAAAATATGCAAGAAGAACGAAGTAGTGCATGAATTCCGGGTGAGAATCACCAAAACTAGAGACTAGTATGTACTCGTACCCATATCTTAAGTCAAGCTTATGCAAGACCGCTGGTTGCTCAGTTGGAAGTGACTCAGCAGGTTGAGTGTAAATTATATCACGTGGCGAGACATCTATTCTGGCATCACCACCATCCTGTGTCTCAACCCTTATTCATCAGCAGCACAGAATTAAATTAGATACACCAACGTACCAAACATTCAACACCAATGTGCACATTGTAAATTCACTCAATTGTCATGTTAAACAGCCACAAACCATTGCTTAAGAAAACTAAGGAAATACAGACTGCAAAGATTAGACAAAATGACTTCGGAGGGTGAAGGTTCGTTCAAAAACTATTCTGTAGTTGAAAACTGAGATATTTACTTAATCAAGACTTCAGCTTCTCAAACACCTCTATCAGTTGGATTCACTTTACAAATATATTTTCCTAAGAATAGCCATCAAATCAGGCAAACCTTGCTGTCTATTTGCTTCATAGCTTCATGCTATATTTTATAAAGTATTTGAGGGTCTGAAGTCCAACATCATGTTGAGACCACAGGGAGAATGGGAAAATAAACAAAAAGAAGAAAATTACATAATCACATTTCTAAAACTTGTAGCAAAAATTATTAATTATTTTTATCATAACTTACGATATCATAGTAGATTCTTTTAAATAGAAAACTAAACAATTAAAACTCCCCTACATACCAATAAAGTGTGGATGGCTTGTCGGCTCTCCAATTAATTGAGCGCATTCCTTTTCGAACACTATTATGTGCAATCGGAATATCCTCTGCAAGAGGTAAATCGCAAATTTCTCTTAGAAATGTGCCATCAGCTGTCCAAAGATCAACCTTTTTGGGGAACCTCCCGCATGGAACAGTGAAAGAATATGGGCGGTGCATCGAATCAATTAAGATGTACTTTTCATCAGGAGATGGATCCAATGATGTATATATTGCAGGAGGCCCGACCGGCTTCATGGATCCATCTAGAGATACCAGTACAAGTTGTGAGGTGGCGTAGTACTCAAATAAATCTTCATCATATTCATCTTTCAGAAGATCCTGATATGTTCTTGATTGAATGACTTCCTTGCGCTCATTCGACTGGATCTTAGGACCATTAGGAACCACGGGTTTCTTTGGGGGGTCTCCACGAGATTGAGGAATGGTACAAACCAACAGGGTGGAGTTATTCACCCAAACAAAGCTGAAAAGTAAAAGCAGAGAGATTTTAATAAGAGTGCAAACATATTTATTACTCCATCATATAGTGATGAAAAGGGCATACTTGTCAAAAACTGCATTTAGGAAAATATCTGGTGCTTGAAAGAGTGGTCTCGAATTTCCAGTCTCAATATCAGCTACCCATATTCTCAACTTGCTACTGCTGCCATCCTCCTTCATAAAGCATTACATGTACAAGTCAAATTAGTTATAAGTGCAGCAAACAAAACATGAAAATTCAGTCAAAACAAATCCATAGCTATGTTTCTCAGTGACAATTCAAGAACACTCTTTCATCAAATGTTTAATGGATGTTGGTTAAGTGGCAATCCTTCAAATGGAAAGAGAGATAAAAAAATGTGGGCTAATGAACCACTAAGAACAAAAGAAATGAAAAGGTACCTCGTTGGTTCGCACAGCAAACGCCAGATGGGTGCCATCAGTTGACCTAGGTACAGAAAAGACAAAACCACAGGTTATGTATTGAACGGGCATTTAAGCAAGAATTTTGCATGATCTTGTAGAAAACAGTGATAAAAGTAACTTGAGTAAGATCATTAGGCCTGAAGAATACTTTATAATCTGGATCAAGAGAAATGAGCAGTTGACCTTGATAGTAAAAACCAAGATTTGTGGACGGACATATATAAGTGGGAATTGTTTTGTGCATGATTTTGTAGTAAATTAACTAGTTAAAGTCAAATTAACAGGATCATTAGAATGGAATATATCTCATTAACTGGACACGGTAAATGAGCAAATTCAAAATGAAGGCCATAAATTACCAAGAAATCTGGGGCTTACCAAGATATGAAGTTAATTTTTGCTCCAATGGGAAGGCCATGTATTTCCATTTCAGGGCCCAATGTACCATCATCCATTATCTTATGGACTCCAATACCAGTATAATACGACCTGAAAATAAGAATGGCCAAAACACACTCAGCAGGTGATTCGAAGGATTAGAATTCATGTCACCCTGCTTTTCTCTCTTGTTTCAAAATCTCAAATATAAAATTTGAACCAGAGAAGAATCAGAGTTCAAATGACATGACTGTGATATTACCGGGGGAAAAGGAACATTTGAAGCATGTGGGAGAAGTAAACCATTTACTCACATTCGACTTCGGGAGTTACATTTCCCATCAATGCGGATACCAGCTAGCTTCTGTTCTGGTCTTGCTAAGTCTGCCAATGGAGGCAAAGATCTCCGTTTTAGGAATAATATTTTGTCCCTGTGAGGAGCGAATGAGAGAGCTGGAAGGGGTGGAGCATCAACAATATCTCTAATTTCTGGTGGTGGGAGGCAATAACCATTGCTCAATAACGATGCTGCTATGACATGACATGAATAAACACAAATGACACAAGTCAGGAGATGATTTAGCAGTACAGTCATGAGGAGACTTGGGGCAGCACATTATGATATAAGTTATACTGAAACAGAATTGGTAACTAAAAGTTTGAACCAGATGCTCGAACACACAAAATAAAGCTTGATTCAAATATGATAGTAACACATATGACGTCTCATTTGTTAAAAGTTTTGGGGAGACACTGAGAGTGTGATTGTTGTGGGAAAGCAAAAGAAGGTCAAGGTTTGAAATAATTCAGGCAGATTCGATAACCAATTATGAAAACTGCAGAAGGAAGTTCTAGTTGTGTGGTGGTGAGTCTCTGAACACGGCTTCTATGATAATCACATCAGAGAGATTCTCCTTGGTTTGTCAGATGAAACAGTCTAATAATCTGTCCTGTGATATCACATCATATGAACTTCGTGTATGTTATTTTTATTTTGCCTGATCCACATGGGATCTTATATTGGACGAATTTAAGGGCATAAATTCATAAAGGGATTATAGGGTACGGTTTTGCTTGTTGAAATTCAGCCATCTATGGCCTATGTTTAGTGTTTCTACATATGAAGGACGTATGTGCATGTTATTATAGTAGTTCTCCTACTTATAACATCACGTTGTCATTTTGTCGCTGCGTGATCAATGCAGTTACATATTCAGTAGGATAATACAAAAATGAAACAAATGATAGCGCAGGTAAACGACAAGAACACTGATTCCACAAATAAAAGGTAGATTACTGATGGAACCATTTAGGACCGACTGTGTGGAAACAAAGGAAACATGATCCAACTTCCAAGTTTTGCTGAAAACGCAAGTTGCAAAATTACGCGCCAAAAATTGCATTGACGAATTTACTTGCATGGATTTCGGTACAAGAATGTGGATCTAACATTTTATGTGTAAACAGAATCTACATAAAGTTAATACAATGCAACACAACAGGCCAACGTTGCGGACTTGCGGGGGTTTGTAATGTAATCATCACGAGTCAACACTTAAATGACTAAACATCAATGCGTGTGGTGGAAGTTCCTCAGGCATAGAAACGTTAAGTTGGTTTGGCTAACTTAGTTTCCAGAACAAAATGACTGTCTCTTGCTGTGTCTACACCATAATCATTCACACAAATAATTTTATCCACAGCTACACACTGCAAATCTGACACATACACACAGAAATACCTTCTCCAGACCAGAAACTTAGCATCAACAACAATAAATAGCACATGCACATACATAAAGTAGCACCACAGATCAAACACCAAAAGATCGGAAACATCAATGGTCAATCAATCAGCAGCAGCTCAAACACACAGCAAGGATATCATTGAATCCAATCCAATCCTACACCGTCAAATAACAACACACAGACAAACACAAACTCTCATATACAAAAACACAGGACAGCCTTCTCCAAAACCAGTGTTTAACAGCAGGAGAGAAAGCAGCAACACGAGTCATTTACAAACCAAAACCAGATAAAATCTAAAAACGATCAATGATTAAAGTATCCAATCATCAACTCAAACAAACAACAAACTCATCAACTAATCTAATCCAATCCAATTCATCAATTGAATCAAAACCTCAAAACAGAGGAGCAAATCATACAACCTTCAGAATCGGCAGCACCATTGGATGCATCGGCGCCGCTCTCTCCGGTGGCGTAGACCGAATGACCACGGATTCTCATCGGTTTAGCTCGAATGAGCGTCGATTTAGCGGTGGAAAATCGAAATGGAGAAGGAGAGAGGGAGGGTTTAGAGTAGAGAGAGAGTGAGAGAAGAAGAGGAGAGTGGTATTTGGTGAAATGGTGATGAAAAAGAGGTGGAAATCGATGGTAGACTTTGTTAAGGCGCATGTTAGAAAGAGCCATTAATAGATTAGATAGAGGCTCTGATTGAGAGAAAGGAAAAAGAGAAAGTTGAGAATCTGTTTTGCGGCGAGTTTTGATTGGCTACACGCAGCCTCTGTACACTACTGTGTGTTAACTAAAGTTGATATGGTACTACAGTATCTGTTTAGATTTTAGAAGATTGGTTTGGACATTGTTGGATGCTTCAATGGACCATCAAGGAATTGGAGGTGGAAATAAATATCTATCCAAATTAGAACCAAGATATTTTTAAAATTCAACTTTAATGTTTATATCGAGATCATCGTATATTAAAATTAAAAAAATATCGACTAAAATTTTTATTATCATTTAACAATGAACTCTATAAATTACTTAAATCATAAGAATTCCCCTTCTAGGATAACTATCTCCAGGATTTGAATTATATGTTCAAAAGTCTAAAGTCACACCTAAAAAAAGTATGTTATTACTAGGTATATATTCTCTTCAACTAAAATCAATTCAATTCAGTTGAGCTCTGCTTAGTTATAGTTTATACTTACTTTATTTATGTTCATTTCAGTTTAGTAAATTTCAGTTGAAACGAACAAAACTTAAGACACCATCCAGTCCAGCTAGAGGCCAACCTAGTCTAAACGGCTCGATCCACCCTAGACGAGCTTGCAATTCGACTGCACTGACATCACTAAGACTATTGACCACATAATAAAAATTGACAGTAATAATAAACATGCCCCGCTCAAATATTTTGAGTAGAAATCAGATCGACATCTTTCTTAAAAAAATATATACACATCGTCACACTAAATCAACAGTGACACATTGTATATTATCGCAATAAATATATATATTTGCACTATAATATACATAGTTTTTCCCTATCTTCTTTTTATAACTTTATTTCCATAAAGTATTTGGCACAAATTTTCCCAGCTTCAAACGAAGCTTTGAACATCGAGACCTGCTTGAACTTGCTTGTATAACTTTACGGGGCTGATTGGTATAGAATTTGAATGGGTATTTGGATAGATTTTGGTGAAATTGTGTTTGCAATTGAATTGAAATGAGGGTATTTGAAGTGTATTTTAGGTCAAATCATTGTTCATCGAGCCAAATGAAGCGATTTAAATGCTATGTCAATCAGCCCCTACATTTTTATCCATCACTTTAGTCGGGGTCAGCCTCCTGGCTCTTTCTTGAACAGGAGGGTGCGTCCTAACTGGGAAGTCGTCATCTTGGGGCATGCCATTATATAACGTAAAAGACGATCCCGAAATTTATCGGGATCATATCCAGCTAATGCCATTAAAATTAGCCCAATGTAATCGGCTTCCAACCACCTGCTGAACTTTATTCTACATGAAATCATGAGATTTCTAGATTGTTTTGTGATCAATTATTACTCTTAAGATGGATTCTGCTACAAAATTTCAGTTGCAATGTAGGTTTGGCACAAAATACACTTCATACACATAAACTATGGGAAATTTTCGAAAAAATGTATCCTAAGTTGTGACATTTTCGAAAAGGTGTATTAGATTATTACTATTCAATTTGATACCTTAAATTGACATTGTCTCCAATTTAGGTACATTTGTAACACGTGGGAGTTTAATTAAGCGGCACGTGTCAATTTAAAATTTTAAAAATTTAAGGGGTGAAATTGCAAATAAAATAAATTTTGACAATTTTAAATTTCTCCACATAATTTTCTATTATTACATATCAACCCTATTTTGTAAAATCAACATAAAAAAGGTTTAAAAAAAGAAGAAAGAGGGAAAAAATTAATTTGAAAATTGATTTTAAATTACAAAAAAATATATAAATATTCTGAAAAATTATAAATTATAATTTTAAATTAAATTTGCATACATGATAAATAAATAAATAATAATAAAATTAAATTAAATTTTTAAAAAAAGGGGAAACATGTCACTCTCTCATAATTTATGGGTATAAATTGTTTAATATAATTTAAAAATATTTTTAAAAATATAAAAAACATTTCACATTTTATTACATTTAAAATAAATAAATCAATCAAAAATTTAAAAATGCAATTTGCTACAATAGACCTTTCAATTGGGTTTTTGAATTTTGTAAGTGATTCATTTACGACGGAGCATTCAAGTTGTCGGATTTGGAAGCTACATCAGACTGGATCTGAAAGTTCCACGACGACGGAAGAATCAATCATGGATTGAGCTCAAGCTTCTTCCATGGTGATTTTATTGTTTATTTTTTTTATAAATTACTTTCAATAAAAATATATTTTTATATGGATAATTTAGTAATATTGTTAGAAGTTAGAAGTTATAATTTAGAATTTATTTGTAATTATTAAAAATACCGTATTTACATTTAAATTTATCGTATTTTTATATTTTTCAACGTGACACGTGTCAGAAGTACCTAAATTGGATACAATGTGTTATAAATTACATATTAATCTCAAGTAACTTGTTATTAACTGATTCATTTCCATGAACCTAAACTTAACATCCTTAATTCCGCATACCTTGCCAATTACAAGTGTATCTAACTTAGAATAAATATATCAGCAAATCATCATGCATGATACATACAATGTAATAAATATGGTAACTGAATTTTGCACAAGAGTGAAGTCAAAAAAATTACTTCGAAATTGAACAAGAACGCTACAGCTACTCATGGTCATCGTCGTTTCATCTTCACTTCCAAGATTATAAAGTTTGCTCCTTTTCAACCCCTCTTTTCAAATTCCCAAAAAGTTTCTTCCTTTTTCATCTGCTTTCCTGTTTAACAATACAGAGAAGAACAAGAAGACAGGGTTTTTCAAAGGTAATGTTAGTTTTTACCCTTTTCTTTCTGTATTTTTTTGCAAGGTTTGAACTGAAAAGTTACTGCTTCTTGAGTTTTTTTACCATTTTTTTCTGTATCTTTTGGCAAGCTCTGAACTGAAATGTAACTGTTTCTTGAGTTTCTTTTTACCCTTTTTTTCTGTATCTTTTTGCAAGCTTTGAACTGAAATGCAACTGCTTCTTGAGTTCTTTTTACCCTTTTTTTTTATCATATATTTTGCATGTATAATGTTTTGGTATTCTCAGTGAACAGGGATAGGGCGGAAGCATGGCTTATGTGGTGAAAAAGAAAGAAGAAAAGCCAGGAAAGCCAGGACTCATTGATTTTGTCTTCTCTTGGTCCTTAAAGAATGTGATGAACAAACACCTTTTTAGAGACAAGGTATTTATGGTTATTGCTGCTTGTTTTTTACTTCCATTTTCTTCATTTGTGTTGCGTGTATGCAGTCGATCATTTCTTCTGTTACATTTACTGCAAGTTTGTGAAAAAAGGACTTCATTAGGCATTTGACCAGGTGCATATTTGTGAAGCATATTGCGTCATGGATTATGCTGTGTGTGTTGTATCCTGACAGGTTAAGAGAGTTCCGGAAACATTTTCATCACGAGAGCATTACTTTCAGTCATTCATCGACCCACTTCTTGAAGAAACCCGTGCAGACTTGCAGTCGGAGATAGCTAATGTGTTTCATGCACCTGTATGTGAAGTATATAGAGTAAAATGGGTTGCAAAGGATCCCGGTGACTTGAGATACAAGTTGTGGTTGAAGCCAGGTGCATATGAGCCCGAGTATGGGGATTTGATTGCATTAACGGAGGTGAAACCAAGACGCATTGATGATCTGGATAGACCTAATCGACCGTATCATATTGCTTTAGTCCAAGCCGCAAAGGATCAAGAGATCAAGGTTCTATCATCAAAAGTTATTAGGTATCATCCAGAGGACGAACGGGACAGACTTTTTGTTGTTTCCCTTACAAATTTAAATACAAACTTACGGATATGGGAAGCATTGCATCCAGACGTCCATGGGGGAAATATGAAGATCATCAACTCTGTTCTGAACACTAATCCACATGTAAGATTTTTTGTTGCCTTTTTATCTTTGGCCTTGAATGTTAGATATGTTTGCCCCATTTTGAATGTGTTGCGGACATGATAAAACTTATTTTGTTTTAATGTTTTTGTTTGTTGGCTTGCAGGTAGATGAAAATTGCATCAGTTGCTTCTCCAATAAAACGGAGTGTAGTAACGTGTCAAAATCAAGGAAAGTTATCACCCCCCTTTCACTTGACAACTCCCAAAATGCAGCGGTTATAAGTAGCATTGCCATAACAGAATGTCATCATAAAAATAGCGTAAAGCTAATATGGGGTCCCCCGGGGACTGGAAAGACAAAGACAGTTGCTGCATTACTGTTTGCCTTGCTTCAAATAAAGCACAGAACATTAACTTGTGCTCCAACCAATGTTGCCGTGGTAGGAGTGACTAAGCGCTTGATGAGTTTGCTAGGTAGTACACTGATGTATGAGAATTATGGGTTGGGAGATGTATTATTGTTTGGTAATGGGGAAAGAATGCAGATTGATGACCATGAAGACCTTCAAGATGTGTTTCTTAAACATCGTGTTTGTGTACTCTGTCATTGTTTTGCCCCCTTAACTGGCTGGAATGGCATCTTAGAATCAATGATATGTCTACTTGAAGATCCTGAAGGCCAGTATCTCCAATACTTGCGAAGAGTGGAAGATGAAAATGAGGAAGACTCTGACAAAGATGCTGATGACACAGACAACTTGGAAGTGGAAATTGAGAAGGAAAATGAGAATCCCAAGAACACGAACCAAACAGAAACTCTTGAAAGGAAGTTTTGGAAGAAATTAATTGTCAGAGATCTCAACGAAGCAAAGAAGAAAAACTCGAACGACAAGAAGCCATCTGATGATGGGAAAAGTCAGACTAAGAGTCGAGAGAGCAGAAAAAATGACATTCCTTTTACGTTCAAGGAATTTCTCTTGAAGACATTCAGAAACATTGGGCAAAAACTCATGATTTGCATTGCAGGATTGTGCACACATATGCCTACTAAATGTCTTCCGTTGGAAGTAGTGAAGCGCATGATTAAAGTTCATGAAATGTTTAAAGCATTTCTGTCGTTGTTGAATGAGTTTAATGACTCACGTGAAGGTCTGAGAGAAGCTCTAGAAGGAAATGGAGATGCCGGAGGTGGAGAACATGGAACAAATTTACGTATGATGAGATTACAGCTCCTGAAAATCCTTAGATTGCTGCGTGAAACGTTCTCAGTCCCAAATTTTTATAACGAGTATGATGTTAGTATATTTTGTCAGAAAAACGCCTGCATACTTTTTTGTACAGCTTCAAGCTCTTGTAAGTTGCTCACGGAAGGAATGGCAGCAATTGAACTGGTGATAATTGATGAAGCTGCACAACTGAAAGAATGTGAATCATCTATCCCCTTGCAGCTTCCTGGTCTCTGTCATGCTGTACTTGTTGGAGATGAGAAGCAACTTCCAGCAATGGTTCAAAGCGAGGTTATATAATATCATTTCTATAGTATGTTGACAATAATGCATTCATTCACTAACAAGTTGTCACATATTGACAGATGTGCAAAAAAGCTGATTTTGGAAGGAGTTTATTCGAGAGGCTTGTGATTTTAGGACATGAAAAGCACCTCCTGGATGTTCAGTATAGAATGCATCCTTCGATAAGCTTATTCCCGAATACTGTGTTTTATAATGGCAAAATTAAGAATGGCCGAAATGTCAGTCTAAGGTCTTATTCCCGGAGCTTCTTGAAAGGGAAGATCTTTGGATCATTTTCTTTCATTGATATAAACAATGGAAAAGAGGAATTTGACCAAAGGTATAGCCTGAGAAACTTAGTAGAGGTATCTGTGGTTGCCGAGATCATCTCAAAACTGTACAAAGGTATTCTTGTTTTTAACATTTCATCATTTAAGTTCAAGATGTTGGAAATGGCTAAAAACAGTAGCAAAATTTTGTTCCTGATGATTTGTTGGTGTGTTGTAGAATGTGCTCTTTCAAAGCAGAAGCTCCATGTTGGTTGCATATCACCATACAAGGCTCAAGTGGCTGCAATTCAGAAAAAGCTTGGGAACACTTACCATACTGATGCAAACGAGAAGTTTTCAGTGAACGTGCGCTCTGTTGATGGTTTTCAGGGTGGGGAAGAAGATGTGATCATAATTTCCACTGTTCGGTGCAACAGCAAAGGATCTGTTGGTTTCATGGACAAAAGACAAAGGGTCAATGTAGCTCTTACTCGAGCAAGGTATTGTCCATATATAGCCTATACTGTGTAGATGAATCAAATCAATTTTGTTCTCCGCGGTGTGTGAATTTTTCAATAATCAACTTAGAGAACAATCTGTACAGGCACTGTCTTTGGGTATTAGGGAATGCTGCAACATTAACCAACAGTGGTTCCGTATGGCAAAAGTTGGTCCTGGATGCCAAAAATCGGAATTGTTTCCACAATGCTAACGAAGACGAGGACTTAGCTCAAGCAATTAACAATGCTTTAGTTGAGTCGGGTCATCTGACTTCATTATTCAGTTCAGACTACATCTTGTTCACAACCTCTAAGTGGAAGGTATGCTGGATATTTGGTACTTGCTAATTTTATCATCAATGCAACTTGATTGTCACATACTGTCATCAATCCTTTGGTGCAATACAAAGAGGAATTGCCATTTCGATTGCTTTAAAATTGTATAGCCCTCTCGATTTCTTTCAACTTGTGGCATTAGTATGTTGTTCCTTCACTTTCCTGGGCGGTACATTTGATACACCAAACTCAACAAGAATTCATGGCCACCCAATCTCTCTGGCAATGAATGGAGTTAAATCAGCATGTGCATTGTACTAAAACAATTCATGTCAGCGCATCCGGATTTTGGTCTAATATCATTTACAATTCTGGTTACAGGTACATTTCTCTGGTCGATTCCATGAATCTATGACCAAGCTTCATGACTCAGGAATCCTTGAAAACGTTACAAAACTATTGGTTAACCTATCAAATGGCTGGCGAGAGAAGGTCGAAGATAAATGCCTTGCGAACTTGGATGGTGCCTCTTCACAGTTAATGAAGTGTTACCATGTGAAAGAGCCTCTAAAGTTGATTTGGACAATTGAAATTACCAGGGAAAAGTTGACAGATACTCAAGTTATCAAAATTTGGGACATCTTGCCAAAATTTGAGATGCCGAAACTGGCTGAGGAACTTGATGATCTGTTTGGAACCTACACTTGGAATCTCATGAGTCGTTGCTTGTGCAAACGTATAGAAGGGTCAGAGCTCCTTTTCCTTTGGACATTCATCAGAATCCCTATCAATTAACAGAAAATTGATATACTGTCATTTGATGCAGGAACTTGACACTTCCAATGACATGGCCGGTGGCTGAAAATGAAAGAAGTTCCGACAACTCCGTTAGGGATTCAACTCAAGAGTTGGCACTCACGCTAGCTGCAACCAGTTTGAGTGATGCACCACGGTCATCAGGAAGAAGGTAAAAGTAACATTCGATTTTCCACACTTATTACATGGATTAGAAGAGTCTTCAGATATCACAAAACATTCATCAGGATCAGTCGATCTTTTCTTTTTTAGTTGATATCCATCATATTTTCCTTGCTTTCTTTTCCGACAATTTGTTATACAACAAGTCTTATGCATCTTTCAACTGCAAGTGGAGTATGCTAACATGGTTATCAATGAACAGGCCTTACCAAGGTGGGCGTGGGAGGCGCTGGTAGGTCATATTTTCCTTGCTTTCTTTTCCGACAATTTGTTATACAACAAGTCTTATGCATCTTTTAACTGCAAGTGGAGTATGCTAACATGCTTATCAATGAACAGGCCTTACCAAGGTGGGCGTGGGAGGCGCCGGTAGGGACGACGCGGTACACTACTGACCAGAGGTGTAAATCAGTTCTTTTGTTGAATCTTTGAAGTGTAGCAGTTGCTCCCGCAGCAATCAATGTTACTTTTGAGGAAGCACTTCTGTTGTATTCATGCTTTTTGGTGTACCTGTGATTAATAGAGAAACTACTGGGTTACCAGAAGTCCTTGCACAGTAAAATTCCTAGTTTTAATTGTTTTGATCAATGTATTCTGAGTCTGAACTTGTCAGAGCACGTTGGCCATTGCGACTTGACCTGACTTGCTTAGTTTGCAATCTATTATGGGGTTCGTAGGATTTAACCACCGCACACCCGAATGATAGCGGTTGATGCGGGTTTACAACATAGATTAAAATAAAAGGAAAATGTTAGTCTGAGAAAATGTTTGTTTTCCATTTCCACAACTATGCACTATTTACACAGAACAGATTGATTGATTACCACAGAACAAACCAAGCAAAAGATAACTTGCAACCATCTTAGAAGCAAAAGATAACTTGCAACCATCTTAGACAGCACCGAGAAGAGATCAATAACAATCTCCATCTTTATAGTTCACTCCAAGTTCAACACCGATAAGATACAGATCTTACAACTAAAGTTAACATCTCCAAGCACTTCGATTAAACCTTGATATATCCAAAATAGTCATCTCATTATACTTTGGAGCTCAAAATACAAAAAAAGTTATACTAGAACACATTAAGCAGCAGAAATAGTCACCTTTATATTATTCATTTGTGGAGATAATGAAGCCTGCTGAAACATATTATTATCTTAAGAGTAAAGGACTTAAATGAGAGTGAAGGATTCATCCTTCTGTCACATGGACATAGGAGCACCTCAAACTGTATGATGCTTGCTGGGAGCTCCATATATATTTTGAATATGAAAGTTAGTCGCATAAGCTCCACATCTAGTTCATCAGTACATTCAGTACTTTCAGTACTTTGGGTAAGCCTGATTTTCCAACTAAACTGACAGTTTGAAACATAACAACTCCTTCATGTTCCCAGGAGTATGAACAATGAAAGTCTAAAACACTTTCATAGAAACATACTTTACACGAACTTGCTAAAGTTGAAAGATCAAATATTATGTATCTGCAGCTTACGCAAACAGAGGATCCGAAAGTAACCAAAAGTATCTACTCATGTCATGTCAAATGTTATACAGTAGTATCAATATTGAAAAGGAGACAAGTTGGTAGAATTTCAATAAGCATAACATACACAAAATCTTTTAAATAAAAAATCAAATGTAGTATTCAAAAGCAACCAATCACAAAATATTGAGAAATAAATCTGCCCAAAACTCAACACAAAAATAATGGAAATTTTACAATTTACTTCATTTTAAATAATACAGTAATAAACAGAACCAAACCAGTGGTTGAGGAGCACTTAAAAAGTTTTCAACATTCATATAGACTAGCAGTTGAACAGAATTAACCTTCATACCAACACCGGAGGCAAAACAAGGAACTCAATACCTGACCAAATTTTGCTACCTCTAACACAAAGCAACAAATAAAGACAACGACATATCTGCAAATACACCGAGATGAACTATAAGCAAAACAACTAACGTCCAAATCAAAACCTGACAAACAGCCAGCCCTTAATCTAGAGTAACCCAGGTGGACTTCGACATCAATTAACAAGCAAAAATATTCATATAAAAAGAGAGAGAGGAAGAAATATTACAACAGATGTTGCATTCAAAAATTTTACTATTTTTTAGGGGTGGTGGGTGTACAGAAAAACGAAGGAAGAAGAGTAAGCCTCATTTTATATGAGTTCATTTGTATAAATTCATTAGAGTACACAATTAAAAAGCCAACCCTCCGATTCACCACAAACAGAGCCTGAAGTCTCGGCAAATAAACTTGTAGGTGGGGAAAGAAAATATATTTAGCACATTTACTCAGATCAGACAACAAAACCCCCAAACTGAAGCATAACAGACATCCAAGACCAAAGATAACACTAAGCTGGCCTTTTCTAGTCATCTTGCATATTCCGACTAATGAGATCTGTCAAATGGCATAGCTGTTATATGACTGCTTCAGATGCTTACTTGGGAGTTGGGACCGAAACCGACAATAGTTGGAGAGAAGTACAAACCGGTTTTGATCCAAAAGAACCGTCTCAAATTATATCATATATAGCAGTCTCTATCCAGAAATAACCTAATCATTATCGAATAGACAATTGCACTGATCTTCAAAATATCGTTGATGATGTACATAGTCCTGAGTTTTCCATAGAACTAGCAGATACCACTACACGAATCTTGGGGTATACAGAGCAAGACAAAAACAGTAATGTGCACTGAAGCTCTTATTATACATGAGAACAAAAATCTATCAATCAAGACGGGATCAAAAGTAACTCATATGTGCACACAAATGTATCGGAATATTCAAGATGCCATCTCTAGTATTAACTCCTCTTATGGTCAACAACGAAAGAATTGAATGTCTAAAGAACGACCCATGTTAGAGCATTGTGACACTTTCCAGCAGCTAGAATGTTCCCAAAGGGTAGAATGAACAGGCAATACCTCCTAAGTTCTGATTCACTCATCCTCGGCAATAAAATTTGGCAGTTCTCCCTGGCACAAGTACTCATCGCAAAGCGATGCAGATCCCCAGCCTCTGCGCAGCCGCAGAATATCCTCCGTGAAAGTAGATCCAGAAGCACCGATAAATACGGTAGATAGAGCACAAATAGTCTTATCCAGCATTGCTTCCACCTTCAAAGGAATTGACATCTTAGCATAAGCCATTACATACACCAACTATGGAATTAAACAAACCAGGTTATAGCCCAAAAAATCCTAATATTTGCTGGCTTTAATAAACATCATCGTAAAATATACAAGTTTCCCTTGTATATAAAAAGGGGAAACCATTACCTACGAGGCTAATGTGTGTGTGTTTATTGTTGTAACAGGTTTCAGATGTCGTAGATAAACTACATCTACAAGGTCTGATGATACCTCTAGTGCACATACCCTCTAATACAAGATGTTATTCCTCAACCTTTGTAGAACTAATAGTATTTTCCAACTGCGGGGCTGACTATTTGCTGCTCTTTTGGCCCCATTTTAACTTGTTCCACTGTTAACTAATATTGAAAAATGACAATAAAGGTCACACCCGTTAATGTAGAGATGGGAACTTGTACTACTACTTGAGAGATATTCGTGATGGTCATAAAGGAACTATTCTGTATGTGTGTAGCTATGTCAATAGCACAATAATTCAAGAGAAACTAAAATAAAAACATAAGTTAATCAAACTGGCATGAAGGGGAAGTCAAAGTCAAGAGCTATAAACAAATTACGCCCGTTCCCTTGACTATTTTATTTGTATAAATAAAAGCAGAGTTCCATCAGAGAAAACAACATTCAGAAACCATATGAGCAATCAAAATTTACGAGGCATAAACATAGTTTACCTGAGAATCCCCCTCAAGTCCGTGTCTATATAACAAAGCATCCCATTTTTCCGCTGAATTACGACCTGGCCTCTGAACAAGCGGAACATTCTTCCCGTTCCAGGTAACAAGTGACTGCAATAGACCAGTTTCACTTTCTGCAGCATCAGTGGAAAGATATACCACAGGAGAATTGGCCTTTCCCACCAGTCGGCTGATGCACTCTGCAGCTTGAGGAACAGGGTAGAAGCAACTCGGTTGCTTTGCATTGCTGGTAATTATAACGAGCAAGTTATACTAAAAAATCATAGAAAATCATTCATACATAAGTAACAGGACCAGAAAAGGGCGAGACATACCAGAATTTCAAGAAACCATGGCGCCGAAAATGAAGAGCTACAAAGTCCTTGCCTAAGAATGTCTGAATAAAGCGTTGAGCAGTGAGCAAAATCAGGCGACTTGGCTCGATCAATGTCTTACACTGATGGCCAATGGGACCGCCCGGCTGCATCACCCAATCTTTATCAACATCGGCAAAAAACACATCACCGATTGCAACAACATCATCATCCGAAGAGAACTTAGCCAAAACATCCTGTACAGTTCTTTGACTTGGTTTTTTAACATCCTCCTTCCAAACAGCCTCAATCTTACTCAAGGAGAGCCCCAACCCCTTCAACTTCTTTACACGCTCATCATCCACAAAACACGGTTGTGGCAACGAGAAGTAACACATAAACTTATCAACATGCAAGTGGTTCTTCCGAATCTCCACAAACTCCTCAAATGACACCACAACTTTCCTCCCCACACACTTGTTAATGTGCTCAAGATCTAACACGCGATGGAACTCATAATCAACCTTCGAGCTCGGAATCACCAAAATCCGATTAAGCAATGCTGCAAAGAACATATGCTTCTCCAAACAAATCAAATGATTCGACATCTGCCCCGATACACAAATAGCAAACAAGTACTTGCCAGATCTCGGCTTCCATTCTATCGTCTTACGCTGAGACAACCTCTGATCCACCTTCCCACATGCATTCCAACCCGTAAAACTCCCATCGGTATAATTCTCATCCACACCAACAAAATTCCTCATCTCGTGAGTGGACAATAAAGCCCCCTGGATCCGTCTATTCATAGTAATCTGAGAAGAAACCCGAGATTTCAACTCTTCCAACACGGAAAGCGAATTCGCCTCACTACTACTACTACTACTACTACTACTACCACCACTACTACCATTAACCAATGCAGTATAATTCCACATCTTAAAAAGCTCTAATTCCTGCTGTTTAAGTAAATAAAGCGCTTGCAGCTCAGACTCACGCATCCTACTCAAAGAAGGTGAATTGGTACCAATACCTCCCAGATCGGAAATACTAGGAATGTGAGTCTGAAACATTTCCTTCAAATCGGTGGTGAAAAACAGAATTAGGAGGAGAAGAGGAAGGATTACCCCAAAGAGGTACCTCTTGTTGAATCGAAATGATGAGGAAGATAACCGGTGCTTGAAACCCTCGGTATCGATTTGGAAAACGGAGCGGTGGCGGTGATTTGGGGATTTGACGTCGTCGTTTGAGTGGCGGGCATTTTGGGGAACTAGATTCTCTCGGTCGTTGCTTTCCTCTTCGTCATCAGAGAAATCACGCTCCATAGCTGTTTGCAAATTGCAAAGTTGCAATACAGTGAGAGTGGTGCAGAAAGTAGCTGGAATTGAGGAGAAGTGAAATGGTAAATTGGGAGATTAAACAGCAATTGCCATAGCTAACAGTTGAAACTAATCGATCATCACGGGTTAAATTTCATCGTTGATCGGTTGGCTTGGCTTCATCAACAAATGTCGGTGATGGAAATTGACAGTCTACCGGTGGAAGTTGGGTTCGTTCATCATGATTTGATGTCTTATTATGCTTGGGTCAGTACACCACATGAGTGAAAGTTCCAGAATGTGTGATAAACAAGCATCCACTAGAACCTCCGTTAAACAATAATCTTCGGGTTTGGAAATTGTATTAGTTTAATGCGATACGTACCTATACAACTTATTAAGATTACTAAATATGATACACCGTGCTAAATGTAGTGTTTAAAATTTGATATTAATCAAATTTATATCACATACGATCTTACATATATATGATTTTTAAGGGTGACTCGAACCTCCAACATATTGGTTGGAGTTGAAGCGTCATTACCAATTAAGCGTCTTACGAACTCACATATTATATATTCTATGAGATATTTGTGTCTTAAATGGGTAATGCAAAAATAATCTACACATTTGTACTGACAAGTTAATTTAGAAAGTAGCGAATTTTGACTATTAATACCATCACATAAGTGAAAGAGTCTCTTCAATTTATTTGTTGGATAAGTTGGTCTAACCAACTCAAAATGAGTAATTTGTATGTAAAGTATACCTTTTATTATTTCTTATGTGTGAGGTGTCTCCATAATTTAGTAGTTTAAGGAGTTATGCGACATAGATATAATTACAAATATATAATATTTTAAAAAGAACAACGGAATACATATGCTTAAGTACAAAAAAAATACAAAGGCATGAATGTCTCGAGTCTTATTAATTGATACAATACACATAAAAATAAAAATAAAAAGTTCAAAACTACCCAAAAGTCATTGCAATTATCTAAGCAGTTCTAATTTGGTTTATTTGCATGAACCCAATCAACAACTACAACATTCACCTAGATTGATCCAATCATCCTGTTCTAAAGTGTATTAAATTCCTTTAGAAAAATATACTTTGGACCGCATTTGTAAAAATTCTGAAGGAGTGTTGTATATGGTGTGAGGTTGCGAGCGGAAAAAACTTAAATAGACATTCTAGCCGGTTGCTGAAAAATAGAGAATAAACTCTAAACAAAGTGCAATAGTAAAACGACACTTTAACCAGTAAAATGACAATTTAACATGACAATTGAACACTCATTATATTACTGAAGGATGGAGAAAAGGTGTTACATAAATTATAAAAGTAAAACGAAACTTTAACAAGTGCAATGACACTTTAACAGGATAATAAGAGACTTATTATATTTAAATATTTAAATATTATTTATTGAATATTTAATTTGTTAATATAATATTTATAGAACTATTAGCTATAAGCTAATTACTTTTGCATGTGTTAATCGAGCCAATAATCTGATGCTAGATAGAGTAATAATGACCATCGAATTTTTACAACATCGCACCATGGCTAATTAAGCTGTTTATAAGCTTTATCTTCAAGTGAGTTTGTTACATAAGTGTGTAGTACTTTATCCGGCCCCATTTACTTTTGTGGTTGAAAAATAAAGCATGGATTGATTTTTAAAAGGAAATGCTAATTTGTTCTTAATTTTTAAAGTTCTGAGTGGGATTATAGTAATGACATTGAGTTTATTTCTAAAGATATTTAACGTTAGGAATCAAGTTAGCCATTTACAAGTAAAAGAAATATAATAATTTATTTGTAACGTAATAAATGTCAGAATAGAAAATTATTTGATATTGAGGGAGTAGTTGACTACTTCATAAGGTAATTAAAAGGACGGATTTAAATAGATACCCTTTTAAAATTAACAATTTAAAAAATGAGAGTTGTATCATTTGTATTTATAATGAAAAAAAGTTATATATCGTCACACTAAATATACAATTTTAGGTGTGAAAACTGTTATTTACATTCTATGATACACTATCTTTATTACATTTGAACTTTATGATACAACGTTTGCACTTTATAATAAAATGTTTTTTTAATAAGTCTTTATTTGAAACTTATATGGGACCTTCTATTGTGAGTCATGGTGTTGCATTGACTAACGTTAGTCACTTATTTCAATTCATTGGATTAGAACTTCAACGGTTGAGATTAAATAATTTACTACCTTTTGCATTAAGTGTTGTCTTTGAGTGTCGTTCGTGTCTCATGAGGTGTTAGCACTATGTGTTGCTCTAACCACCTATATTGATTAATATATTTAAAATGTATTTTTTCAAATATCACTAAAAAACATTCTTCATATATTCAATACCATAATTAATAAAATTAAAATCTTTAAAAAAATTAATAATTAAAATTAAATTAATATACTCTTCAATGTAGGAGATTAAACAAAAAATAAAAAAATAATAATAAAAATTAAAATTTTTAAAATAATTTGAGAATTTTAATTTAGGGTTCATGAGAATGTTGTCATCTTTCTTGTTAATTATCAATCTTAAATTTGAGTAATGTGAATATTTGTGACTAATTATAATTTTTAAGATTATAATTCTCTTGTAAATTATATAATATGTGTTTATTTTTAAATTAACGAAAAAAATAAATTTAAATAACAAGTAGTGGTTGATGGCGATAAAAAACGATAATAGAATACGATATAGACCAATAATTGAGTGTGATAGAGAGCAATTGACACGTGTTAGATGTGGATACATTGACTAACAATAGTTAGAGCGATATTTTGACTGACCGTTGAAAATCTGAAAGCTTAGTGGCTGATTGGAATAGAATCGGAGTTGGATCCGTTTGAATGGATGAATAGTGATCAAATTGTAGTTGGATTGTTAAAATTAGTGTTTGGTATAAAATTGTAATTGTATAGAATATTGTAGGTTTGTTATATAGGTTGTGTGAGAGAATAATGATTGGTGTAATTAAGATGTGATAGTTTGATTGGTTAATAATTAATTTTTAAGTTTGTTGTAATGAAATGATTGAATATATTTATGAATTGTAGTATTAGGATAATTTATTTGATAATAAAGAATAGAGAATGAGGCTAGTGAAAAGTTAGATAATAGTAGGAAAATTTTAATTACTCCAATTTAAATTTAACTTCAAACACAAAACTAACAAAAGTTAGGTATTAGTAAGGACATTTGGGCCTTGCACTGGATCAACTCCAGTTACGCAATTCATGTTTTACGTAATCGGTCTTCATGTCAGTCCATTTGCTTAAATCCCAACACTAACGCCCAACAACAAGATTATTCTCTTTTTCTCTTTTCTCTTTTAGTTGAAACAAGATTACTTATGCAGCATTATTTTCAAAATTTAAAATGATGTTTCCAAATTTTGTTATCACACCATTTTTCAACATATACATTTTCAAATCACTTCTTAATTTATCTTTACAATCTAATATATTATTAAAAAAATAATTTTAATTTAGTTCAACTAAACTAACATTAAAGGATAACACCGTCCTATCCTATCACCTACTATGACTAAAATTGCGTCACTTACCAAGACTCGTCAAGTACCGTTAATATCTTTCGCACAAAATAAAGATTTTTTCCTCCTTTTCAATTTGCCTGGTAACCAAAATAAAGTAAAAGATATTTGCTACTTATTTCATGTAGTATCTTGTGAAGAAGTGGACGTGTTAGCATATGGTTGGTTGTTAAATGATAAGAAACTATTGTCCACAATTGATCTCAATTCTCAACCCATACCCTATCATATATCTTGCCACAAACTCACATAATCATCCTCATAATTTGCTATCTTTTTTCACAGGCTATCTGTAAACCATTGTTGTATTGTGAACACAAGAACTTACAATGGCAACCACAGTAGCTGGAGTTAGCCTCACAACCCCAAAGATATTTGCCAGGGCATCTGAACCCACAAAAGCAATCAAGTTCTCGGTGCTCAACAACCCATGGAACAGGTTCAAGAACGGCAGGATAAGCCTCCAAACTGTCTACGCAACGCCAGAAAATCTCACTGAGAAGGTGGAAGAGAGCATCAAAGCGGCACAGGAGAAGTGTGCCGAAGATCCCGTCGCCGGCGAGTGCGTGGCAGCTTGGGACGAGGTAGAGGAGCTCAGTGCGGCCAGGAGCCACGCTAAGGACAAGGCAAAGGTGACCGACGCCTTGGAGGAATACTGCAAGGACAATCCCGAGACCGATGAGTGCCGTACTTATGATAATTAATAGCCTGATGAATTTGTTGTTTATGTATGATGCATGATGGTGAACGGATTTTTATGCATGCTGGTCATGGTTTAATTATGTATTGTATTGTTGCTACGGTTTAGATATACTGTATACCCAATCTTGGTTATCAATGTTCATACTATTTTGTTTATGGGATAAGATGGTTTTCCCATGAAAATTGCTGCAAGGTGTAAGATAGACTCATAGCAGGGGGAAACAAAGAGAAACAGGGAGCCAAATTAAACCAAAGTGTTGAACTATTGCTTACCAGATCTCCTCGGTTCAACTTTCTAGGTAAGTAGAGTACTAGTATTATGTTATTATGTTTCTGATTATTCTACAATACATGGGGATGGATTGATAGTATATCTTAGAAGGTAGTCCAATGCTTTGCTGCTGCTTCTACTTGTGCTTATTAGTTTGTGAACATTCCCTTAATAGTTTAAGCTTCTTGTGATCAACAAAAGCTCCATAACCAGCAGAAAATCCATCCAAAAGTAGCTCAAGATAACATCTATAGCTTCCCCAACTAGTCCTGGGTATACAACTATATATTCTCCTAGAGCTTACAATAAGGGCAGGGAATAGGAAGTACCCATCTGCTAGAGATGACCAGGGAATATATTCCACTTTACTAGACAAAGGCCTAGGATTGTTTAGGTTTACAATATCTCTAGGCAATGACAGTGACAGGGGATGTCGACAATGGATGAACTGATCATCCGAATGGATAGGGGGAGAGAGGGAGGCAGAGATGAAGAGGTTGGGAGTAAGGCTCTGTTATATGTCTGAACATAACTGATCTAAACTTGATTGTAATATAAAAACAACTAGTCGGAATTGAAATAAATGAGTTTTCAGATTGCGAGTACAAAGCCCAACTCAAATCAAGCACAATACAAGAGACAATGGGGATGAAACAATTCCGAGGTGCAGAAGGGTGAAAATCACAACTCACAATGGACTAAGAAGTCAGAGCAAATCTTCATGCTATAAGAGCATATCCTCTGCTCTTGAGATAGCATGAACTGTGCTCCATATATTCAGGGCATTGTGAAATGTACAGGTTCTCCATCATGGGCAGACCATGTACAAAAGCAAGCGGAAGAAATGTATACTGGACACCACAGGAGAGCATACATTCCAGTTTTATATCGGGACAACTTGGTACTTACTGAACCAGGGTAAGATGAACACAAACGAACTAGACAGTGTTCATAAAGAAATCTTCCCTGCATCTGACAGCATAAACCAGTATATACATATCAAAGTAAATACCAACAATTAGTTGAAACATACAAAGAAAACATATTTATATAACCAAAAGTAACCCAATCATTAACCACAAAGATGTCTACAAAGCAAGCGTTCAACACTTGTTCAGAACCCATTTATGACAAAAGCAATCATAAGTCACAACCAATGTAGCTTCAACTTGATAAGAAGCTCCATATAAATAGTGCAAAACACTACCAAGTAATCTGACAGATACAAACTCATGCTAGTAACCAAAGGAAAACAGACAAACTAATATCACAACTAGGACTGCAAGAAGCAGATGGCAAAGAGTCTTTGCACCACTCAATACTGGAACATATCAGCATTGGCAGGGATGGGCTGAACTGCACAAGGCAGCTGCCACGGCTCCATAAGAGAGTCAGGAATGTCTGGAATATCAAGCGCCATACCACTCACCTCAGATGCAATGTTAAGGAAAGAATTGAGTGATCTGAGGCGGTCAGTAAGTTCTCCAAGCTGCGCTCTCAGCACATTGTTATCAGAGGCAAAGTTCACATACATCTGGCTGGCATCATCAATCATAAGCCTCAGCTTCTTGTTCTCCTCCTTCATCTGGCTCTCCTGGTCAATCAGTTCGTCCAGGTGCTGCTGCTTCCTCATTCTGGACCGGCGTGCAGATTCACGGTTCGACAACTTTCTCTTCTTCTTCCTCTCATCATTGTCAGAACCCGGGCTAATTGGTTGTTGAGATTTTGAAGACATTTTAGAGAAAACAAATCAAAAATTGATTCTTTTGGGAGCTGAAATTAAGAATCCTAAAAGTTTGGTTGGTAAATTGACTGAATCGGGTTCAATTTACCAAAAAAGCTAAAGATGAATTAGGGTTTCAGATAATTAAAGGGCTGATTCATGAAAACACATAAAACCAATAGAGAAACACAACCGAAAAGGAGTGCAAAATTCTAATACGGCGCATGAAGATCATAAGAAATTGTGGGTTAACAGGTACATATTACAAAGAAACCAATACACCAACAGTCGAACCGAAAAATCAAAACTTTTTCTTAAAAATGAGAGATTAGGTAAAACCAAGATCTGTTTGTAGCCGAATTCAACAATCAATCTCTGCAAAACAAAATTGACAAACAGAGCAACATCCAATTACACAACCATCAAGAGAGCAAACAAAACAACACCAACATAAACAAACTACCTAAAACAGAAACTAAAGCACAAAAAAAAAAAAGACATAAAAGAAAGAAAGCAAGAAAAACAGGAAAGCAATATGCAATAAGAGAAAGAAAAAGAAGAAAGGAAAGGGATAGGCGTACCTTACGGGTGGATTGAGAAATGAAGCGAAAGAAGGTTGTAAGTGATGAAAAGAGGGGTATTTATAGGAGGATTGAGGCGTGTAAAGTGAATTATTTTAATCAGTAATGACTTGTTTGGTTAGGTGCGTCATCATTACTTCCGATCGACGAATATCACCGGAATATTCCAAAATACAAAGTTAAGTTTTAATTTTCGGGCAAATCAAATTTCATCTTTATTAACTAAATTAATCTTAAACTTCAATATAAAATATTCTGTAAAATCATATAATTAATTTATAATTACAGTTGTGAAACATGGTTAACTTAAAAGGCTAATGTATGAAAACTTTTTTATTACCCAGATCCTAAAATGTTGTAATAGTATTATTTTTCATATATTAAACACGATGATATGGTGTCGTTGGAATTTTATAATTTATTTATTTTCCATTATAAGAAATTAATAATATTATATTCTCAAATATCATTTTAATTAACTCTTAATTTGTAATCTTCAAAAAACAGTTAGAATTAAACTCCGCACATATAATATAGTTGGAATGAAATCCACATGCAATGCCATGCACTTTATATTGATATTCTTTTACTTTTGTATTAAGAAAATTAAGTGACATACCTTATCTCGATTGGAGAAATTACGTAGTTATAAATATTTTTCTTAAATTAACTGAGCTTCCAGATCTTCTCATTTATAAGCGGCTTCAAAATAATAACACTATTGATTTATTTTGCAAGTAAATATTTTGTTATTTATGTTTTATGTCGTTTTGTTATATATAATAGTTGTTGCTTCATATATAATCTACTTATAGACTTTCTAGTGATTAGGTTATGTACAAGCATTGATTGATTGAAGTTTCACCTTATTTTAATTAGTTATGTTTTGGTGTATAAAAGGGGAAGAGTTGCATAAATAAATTACTTAATGACAACTATTAAATATAAGGATGGCTCTTTAAAACAATTAATATAAGTTCATTTTAATAATTTTTAGTTTTAAATTCATTCTAACTAGGCAAAACTAACCCTCACTCCAATCTAACTAGTTGTGAACCTAAAAAATAAGCTCAACTGAATTTGATAATCATTTTAAAATCCGGCTACAGTAATGGACTTCAAATATGACGCTCAATTGAATTACATAACCAATTTGAAATTCGTATGCATTAAATCAACTCCTGAAAGACTGAAACTACCTTGACTAGATCATGAAACTAATATACTAGTTTCATGGACACAAAAGCTAGTCTCAAATAACAAAATTTTGTTTTCATATTCACAAAAACTGATTTCAGAATCACAAAAACTTAATTTCATGTCTACAAAAGCTAGTTTCAAAACCATTAAACTTAATTTCAAGTTCACTAAATTCGAATTAAGCGACTATCGAGCCTCTCACAAATTCTAAAATCCTAGGGGAAAATGGTAAACCCAAAAATCCAATAAATTTGATTAGTCCTTCCGGGAGCGACGATCTTAATCAGGGTTTAGGGTTTAGTATAAATAATATTAGTTTCAGGTCCATTCAAGTAGTTTCAAAAACTCAGAAGTTAGTTTCATGTTCATCAATTTTAGTATTATGTTCGATAAAGTTAGTTTCAAGAACCCATAGTTAGTTTCATATTCATTAATGTTAGTGCCAGCAACTAAAAGATGTTGGCTTCAGGTTCAATCACATAACAAATGAGTAAGTATAGTAAAATGTAAGATTTTTCTAATCTGTAGGAAGTCTGGTTTGAACAAATAAAAAATTGATCAGAAACACTAAAGCCCCGTCAGTTGCTTTTATATAAATACCCAACTAAATAACACACTCTCACAAAACTCACATAACCAAACCATCTTTCCCTCTCTCTACAAAAGTTCTAGTGAGAGAAACATTCATCCCTCTCACCCTCCCTCCCTCTCTTTCTCATCAATCTCAATATGTTGCGCCGGAATCATGGTCGGAACCATCGCCGGTAACATGTCAACCGCCGTAAGTTATGGTGCTCCAACAGGGGGCAATCAAATCGTACCGGTCAATCTCTCTTTCTCACGCGCGGTTTCACCGGATTTCGTTGTATATATCATGTCGGATTATCACCGAATTTTCAGATCTAGTTGCTAAAAAGGTTCAAATCAACAAATCCATCTCATTTTTGCATTAAAACCTCATTTGGAAGTGAAATTCGACCTTTTAATTTTTATTTTTCGGTGATTTTGAGATCTGATTTCAGATATAAATACGTAAAATGAAAATTGAAACATGTTATCAGGTGTTTTGTTATGGTTTTAAGAGTTGGTATTATAGTGTTAAGCATCATAACAATGATTTTTAACTCGTGTTGAATGTTTCAATATGTTGTTGGTTTAGTTATTGTAATTAATTTTAAGTAACAATGTTAGTGTTTTTAGCATCTGATGAACTATTTATAATATGATCTTTCACAAATGCTTTGTTATAGGTTTGAAAGGCATCGTTATAGTTAAGATGCTTTCTTATGGTTTAGAGCATCGAAGTTATTGTTTTAAGATACAATGTTATGGTTATAGTTTTAAAAGGTATTTTTGTAGCTTTAAGATACACTGGTATGATTGTAATCATTAACGATAATATATTTATCTTATGTAGAGTAAATGTATGTTATTGTTTTTAGCACATGTGTTATAGTTATAAGAGCAATTGTTGTAATTTTAAGCATCAACGTTAGTGTTTTATATGTTGCGAAATATTTTTGATTTGATTTTTTTCAATTGTTATAGTTTTAAGAGGCACGATTCAGATTTTTGTGTTATTATTTTTAGCTTGTGTTGCGTGTTCCTACTTTGTTATAATTTTAAAATGCAATGTTATGATTTACGCATCAATGTTACGGTTTTTAACATGTGTTGCATTTCTTCTTTGTTTTTAAGCACCAATTAATGTGATAGTTCAAATGAGAGTTGTTATAATTTTAACCCAATTAGTGAATATTTTATGCAAGTGTGATGTTGAGATCAAGTTGGATGGTAGGTCCTCAAAGTTGTCAATGCAATATTGAAGCAAAACGCACTTGCAGTAAAATATAGAAAGTTGAAGTTCACCAAATTTGATCGAGAATGCTTTAACCTATAGAATAAAAAACATCCAGTAGATACTTATTGTATTTTTTTTCTACAAGAATAGATGTTCTAGAATCTTTGGATAATTAGATGTGCAAGTAGATTATTTTAAACTTATTATTATTGTTTTAATGAATTTTTCGGTACCTTTACACTTATTTAATTGTTGTCTGATGATATTAGACTGTCACTTAAAAATATAACAAGTCATCATAAAAGTATTACGTAGGTACTTAAAACCATCACATAATTTATGTAAAAATTAATAAAAGAGGTTAAAACAATAATTGAAACATACATTGCTGACGCATTAAAACAATCATATCGTCTCTTAAAAAGTTAACAAAATACGTTAAAACTGTAACAAAAACTTCCACTGTAAACAACTTAAAATCATAACATAATGTATTAAAAGCGTAATGAAAAGTGAATGAACTGGCGGTTTTTTAAGGTACTCGACCGGTCAGACCGTTAAAATCCAAAACCATAAAAAACCCTTGATTTTCTTATATTTTAAGAAAATCTTACATTTTCCAAGACTTTAATTTTTTATATTAGTTTCAGAACCACAAAAAATGATTCCATGTTCACAAATTCTTATTTCATGTTCACATAAGTTAGTTTCAAAACCATAAAAATCCTGAAACTAGTTGAATCAAAATCCCTGAAACTAGTACGGACATGTTTGAAATTAACTGTTATGTTTGTGAAACTAATTTTATACTCCTGAAACTAGTTTGACTTGATATGAAACTAGGGAAACTAACATTTATGTTCATGAAACTAGCATGGGTTACTTTGAAACTAGTGAAACTAATATTTATGCACATGAAACTAATATTCCTGAAACTAATACACTCGTATTTGAATATTTGTGAAACTAACTTTTTATACAATAAAATTAACTTTTTGAAACTGGCAAACATAAAACCAACAAAGATGGACATGAAACTACGGATTTTCTACCGTCAGTCAAGGTGTCGCCCTGAATATTGTCAGTCAATATATCCACATCTGACATTATACATTGCACTCTATCTCACCCAATTATTGCTCCATATCGCACTCTACTATCGTTTTCTATCGCTCTCGATCGCTACTTGTTATTTAAATTTATTTATTTTCATGAATTTTTCAAAAATAATAATTAAACACATATTATATAATTTACAAGAGAATTATAATCTTAAAAATTAAAATTAAAAGTCATAAATATTCACATTACTCAAAACTAAGGTTCACAATTAATGCGAAAGAGGACAATATTCACATGAACCCTAAATTAAAAATCTTTGATTATTTTAATTTAATTTTTATTATTGATTTTTTTTTGTTTAATCGCCTAATTTGGAGAATATTTTAATTAAATTTTTTATTTAAAGATTTTAATTTTGTTAATTGCAGCATTGAATATATGAAGAATATTTTTTTTAATGATATCTAGTAAATATATATTTTTAAATATATTTAAACGATGTAGATGGTCACAGCAACACGTAGTGCAACACCTCGTGCGACACGAGCGACACTCTATGGCAACACTTAGTGCAATAAGTCGGAAATTATTTGATCTAAACCGTTGAAGTTTAATCAAATGATTAAAATAGGTGACTAACGTTAATCAAGGCGACACCCTAACTGACGATAGAAGGTTCCATGAAGCTAACCAAAATTTACCTGCAACTTATATTCTAGGAAATTAGTGCCTTTCTTTTTCTATATTCATGCAACAATTAGTTGTTGACGGTTGTTGCTAAATTTCTACAGTAATTATATATACAAAATTCATTTAAAAAAAGCTCTAATCTCGAGTAATGCCTCTTTGCCCAGGCCTTTTCTCTTCTTCCACATCGAAAAATCGAATCAAAATAAGTTTTTTTTTAAATCCATGTTGAAAACGAGAAGAAAAGGTGAAAATATGAAAGAGAGATGAGGAAGAAAGTTTGTTGGAGGAAGAGGTGAGTATAAATTGAGAGAAAAATAAAAAGAAGAGAGAAACAAGCGTAGTGTACTGATGTTGAAAAAGAAGCGTGTTGAACCTGGAAGAAAGAATGGGGTACAATGGAAAAAAAGAGGAAGGACTTAGGGCACAAAAAATTAAAATAAATTTAACGAACAGATTTTATTTGTAAGCTCATCATGTAAATTCACTTATTTTTGTAATTTTCTATAAAAACTATAAAAAAAATTCATTTGGATTGAAACAACCACTCCGCAGATACGTTTATATCATTTGAATAGTGTTGTGATTTGTATATACTGTGTCAAATTTAGGAGGTCAAGAATTGCACCAGGTAAAGCGTAAACACTCCGGTGTTTCCTTGAGAATGTCAAATTTATGTAGAGTTGTCACGTTTCTACCATTTGCGGTTTATTTAATTGCATAATGAAGTCCTGTCCTGTGTCCTGTGTCTGTGTTGCACCAATAATGCTCTCATTTTGGTTCTCCCCGACCCAAAATGGCCTCTCATTGAAATTATCAATGACAAATTTTAATCAGTTATGATCTTAATCGAAAAATCTAACTCGAAAAATGCCAGTATTACCACATATTACACCAACAATTGATAAAGCACCACATGAATAATATAATTCAATTAACTACAACCCAATAATGAAAGAAATAACAATATACCATTGAAAATCAACATCGTATGAAAGAGAGTATAAATAGAATTCACTAGTTCATCGAAAAAGTACATATCTGGTCGGAGTTCATACGAAATCAACAGTATTTATAGAAACGTATAATGTGTTAAAGATATTATTAAAATCATTAATTTTATCGAGTTCAGTTGGAATTTTAGATAATTTTAGATCTATAAGAATTCAACTCTTATTTAGACTGGAAGTTTTTATGTAATGGTGCGCAAAGAATTTTAGATAATTTGGTGTAAATAATTTGGGCTACAAATGATAATTAGAGGGGGCATTCTAAATTGTATATGTTGTCACATTCGAATACGTCAAATTTTACCTGTGATGTTTGAGATGTTATTTTCTTTTCAAAAAGGTTAAGGCCTTATTTGTTATACTGTTGGAGTGACTATATCCTCACTCAAATCGAATATTTTGTATATAAAAAATTCGATTTCAATTGAAAAAGTCCACTCAAATTCTATGCCAATCGGTCCAAGGTGTATTATAACTTGGTTAAGAGCAAGAAGTGTCATAAGCCAACATAAACAACGCTTACAAGAGTTCACTGCCAAAAGACTTACATGACCCAAGTCTAATCCATAGTAGTCCAGAAAATCAGCAATGAAAAAGTACCAAGAAAACAAAAGTCTAAACATAACTTACAATTTATATTTCATAACGACAGAATCAAAGGTAAGCTTAGCTTGATATCCTGCTTCCCAGTCCCCAAAAAAAGAAAGGATTAGCATTCTATAAAAGCTTTCAAAGTATAAAAAATACTTCAAACAAATCTTAGAAACCCATGATAAACAGCTACAGATCAATCAATCTTTAATAATAACGACAGAATCATCACACACATTACTTACAATTTACACAAATACTCAGTTCATAAAAGCTCTTCTTTTTTCAATGGTTTAGTTAAATAACCATCTACTCCAGCTTCCTTCGTCATGTTAATCTCATTCTCCCTTTTCATGAGCAGTTAAAGCTATTATTGGTATATGGACTCCAAACTTCCTCTCTGTTTCTCTTATTCTCCTTGTTGATTCGGTCCCATCCATCACTTGCATCTAACAAGTAAGCAAATGGGATAAGAAAATACGAAAATCAAGAAAAACTTGGTTAAATCAAGAACATGTGATCATTACCTGGCAATCCATCAAGATACAGTCATAAGGTAGTGAATTGGTAGAAGTTCCATCATCATCAAGACCTTTGCAAACTAGTTCCCAAGCCTCTTCACCATTTTCACATGAAGACACACTTGCACCAAGTTGGGTAGTGAACATCGTAGCTATCTTGCGACCAATAGAATCATCGTCAACCACTAGGAATTTCTTTCCTGCCAACGGTTTTCTGTTAGTTGGCTCCTCAACTTCTTCTATTTCGCATCTTTTATGTGCAGGGCTTGGTAGTGAAACTATTTCCTTCATGATTGATGGACTCGCTTCACAAGAACAAGTATTTCGAGCATTGGCTAGCCGCGGTGACATAGGTTGTGACATTGTTGTGCGAAATGCGGGCAAAAGACTAATAGCTAGGTACAAACGGGAGCCATGAAATGGCTTAGATATAACCAAGTCGGATGGAGATAGCTCACCGATACGTGATGAGTTATTGTCACCCACGCTTGAATTATCCAGCCAGACAACTGCATTACCACAGCTATTATCCAAATCCCCTAAATTCAGCCACAGCCCTACTAATATCACACAAAGGACCAGCTCGGATGTTAATAACAATCAAAACAAATCCCAAAAAACCACCAGCACCGTTGGACTTCCTCTTAGATGCTAAAACACCATATGTTTCATCCTGAGCACTAAGAGGCAATTCCTTCAAACGCTTACTAGACGCACTAGAAATGCACCCATCACTTCTTGAGTTTACATCATATTTACCTGAAGAGCTACATCGAGATATGCTTAACTTCTTCCTAAGTTTCTCAAGAGTTGGAGAAAGTTGTTCATGTTGTTTCACAATATGCACTTTTATCCCCAACCTTTCCATATAAGTTTGTATGATGTTGCTCCTTTTCGCACTTTGAATGAACAATATAACATGAGATCCTTCTGCTTTGGGGCTGCGATTACGAATAAGGGGGATTGTAAGCAGAGTCACTCATGACGTGGTTGCCTATAACCTCAACATCAGCCCCTTTGTCATTCATTGTCACATCTGCCTCACAGGCACATAAGAACACGCTAAATCTGAAGAGACTTCCCTTATCACCCACTTCTTTGTCCACGATTCTTATTTCTCCACCCATTAGACGAACCTAAATCCAAATACATGCTTTAAATCAATATCATCAGGAAAGTACAAGGAGGGTACTCCAGGCAAGTTGAAATCACATTAAAAAATATGAGTATCCAAAAATATATTTAACATACCAGGGATTGAACAATTCCTAGCCCCAAACCAGTTCCTGCATGACCTTGGACATAGTTATCAAAAACAAACTTCTTCTTCTCTTTTGGAATCCCTTTTCCCGTGTCATTCACCTCAAACACAAACTCCATGCAATTTGAATCTCTATCATCAGCTTTGCACAACACTTGAAACAGGCAACTTAGCAAGTTATTGCGATTTAAGGCAAGCATTTCCTTTTCAAATGTTGGTTTCCTAGCCGAAGCTCGAACCGCGGAACCCTCTTGCGTAAATTTTATAGCATTGCTCAGTAAATTGTACAAGATCTGCTTCAGCTTTCCTTGGTCACCTTTCACACGAGAATATTTTCTGACAGTTCCATCAGGAGGATCAAAGATAACATCTACCCCTTTTTTCATACCAACTGGATGAAACAAATCAACCACATCTGCCACTAACTGCTCTATGTCAAATTCTCCCTCATCAAGCTAACATCAGCACTGTAAACGTCTACACGGGTTTTAGTAAAATCATAAAATAAAAGGCTTTCGAAATATAAATCACGATTTGAAGTATTGAACAAAATCATTGCTTGTATATGTAAGAGATATAGTTGAAGATATACCAGGAACATGATGAGACAGAGAGCTAGGCCGCATCACTACACACCAGTGCAGATCCATTTGAGTTCGCTAAATACAGACACAATCGACAAGAAGAGAAGCATCTCACTCAAGTTATTAAATACTAGTAGGCAAATCTTAAAGCATACCTAATTCTGCAATATCACTTACAACTCCTGCATTTACATCATTACATGGTGTTTTGGAGCTAAGGCATGTTTCACTAAAGAGCCTGTAAGAAATAAATACTCACCTGAAGTATGCAGTAGTTGGAACTGAAAGGGGAGGAAGCTTATGCAACTCAAAATATCTAAGCACAGTAGTAGGAGATCTAGACTTAAAGTACCCTGTAGCAGTCACAGAATCGGGAAGTTATACTGAGCTTTTTGCAAACAATAAGTAATTGTATCTATGTATACCCAAGAGAGTACCTCGCCGTAGTAGTTAACTGAATATCGTCTCCAAAAGCTATAAATATCAACCAAATTAACTTCTTTCCTTAATTATTGTTTATTAACATTAAAAAACTAAGGAAATTTCCAATGTTAACCTGATTTAGAAAAAGGAATTGGCAAACATTAGTGATGAAAATTTACAGCATTTTGCCTTACCATGTGGAACAAATCTTTTGTCTGTATAGCGTTAATTATTATTACAGGTCAGTTTAATTTTTTTCTTCTCTTGTAGATAAGCAGAAATTTAATGTGAGATGATCTCAAGGAATTTGAGTTTTCCATAAATATTCTGAGCGGGTAAGCATTTATATTTACAAGCAACTTTGACATGCGGATATATGGGTGATCTTTTTAACATGTTTAATTTTAATTCACGAAAATTAGACAGCTACACACACCGAAATATGAAATATGGGATCGATCATGCATAATCATCAGAGATCCATAACAACTTTACTGAGGTAATTTCCACTTAGTTAATTGCTTACTTCAAGCCAAGAACTAAATAAGTAGATCCATTTCTTGTGAATAACACATGACCAAAAACTGTACGGGACCATTTTGAATCTTGTAATGCCTTTGAGGAAATTTGTCAAACATGTGGTGCTCAATGACAAAACTATAGATGAAGTAAATTGCAAACATGTAGGAGTGAAAGCTGAACTGAAATCTTACCTGAAAGACAATATCGGTTTGAAGATTCTGATTTGAGCAGAACATAGCCTTCCATAGTTTGAGATTGGAACTTTTTCACAATTAAAAAACTGCTTTCCATAAATCAGCTGGTACGAAGAGGATATATCATATCATATCATATTATATTATGGAGAAGATTTCGACCAATTCGGTAATAAAGAGATTGAATTTAGGAGGATCGACAGGAGCACATGGAGAAAGTATCGTATGCATCCGTTAAGGCAATGCATCAGCAAACTCTGATTCTGGGGAAACATTGCTGGAGGATGTGCTTCAGAGTACATAAGATTTGCACGCATGAACGATTCTACGCATTAGCTGTGAAATAATTATTAGCATAACCGAAGAAACAATCAATATTTATCAACTACATTCCTGTCCTATTCCATGTACTCTATATGTGTTGTTTACGCAGAAATGAAACTAATATATTAAGTTTCTTTAGTTGAGGATGAAATATACACACCAGTCAATTCATAAACGTGTTCAGTTTTATCAAGACATACAGGATTTCCCACAGGCACAGCAGCATGACTGAATGAGTTGGGATGATTCGTCATTAGATCAATGCCAATGAATCAAGGAAACAGAATTGTAATACTCACCAGGAGAAAAGTAATATATGCAATAGAATAGAAAGAAGAGCTAGTTATAAAAAATACAGTTCATCTGAAAGGAAATATATCAACAAGAGTTGAAGATGATTGTTTTTTATTGATAACAAGAAAACTCAGAAGAAATAATACAAGAAATCCTAAGTGGGTATCTTCAACAGACTTACTATATCATGGTACTTACAAGCAATTACAAGATACAATAGCTGAACAAGCTAAAACAACAAAAACAAGAGTTACTAACACATAAAGTGAATCATGTACTCAACACTTTTTCCTCATCTAATCTCAGCTATCTGAGAACTTAATCTTCTCAACTAATTTATCGAAAACATGTGGCTTACCTGACTCTGTAAAAGCAGCAGCTAATCTCTTAACATTAAGCTGGTCCACCCTCATTCCCTTATCTACCATTTCTTCAAAATACTTACATGCCTCACTAGATCTTCCCAGCCTTAGAAGGCTCCCAATGGTAACACTATAAGCGTTCTCATCGGGACAGCATCCTCTCCTCATTATTTCCTCCCAAACCTGATATGCCATTTCATAATTTTTCACGACGAAAAAGGAATTCATCATCATGTTAAATGTCTGAATGGTTGGCTGGACATCATTCTGGATCATCCTCTTGTATACTTTAAAAGCCTCGTCTGGCTCTGGCTTGCGCTTATTTACCATCAGCTTGATCAAATCATTATAAATCTGTATATCAAACGGTGATCCTTTCTTCCTCATATCATCTATTAAATGGAAACCCTCGTCCATCATATTTTCCTTCCCGAAACCCATTACTAAACAAGTGTATAAAGCAGCATCTGGCTCACATCCGGAATTAAGCATATCATCAACATAATCAATAGCTATATCCATATAACGATGCTTGCATAGATACTCGATCAGAATTGTATAGCTTTTAACATTAGGCGAGGGGCCCTTAGCTTTCATCACCTCAACTAACTTAATCGCTTCAGACCTTTTTTTACTCCTCAACAATCCATCAAGCATAATGTTATGAGCAACAATGTCAGGCTTAAACCCACTATCAATCATCCCATTCCAAGTCCTCCCAGCTCCCATCACATTCTTCACCTTACACCAACCATTCAGCAAAACTATGTAGGTTTGCAAATTTGGAGTGAACCTATCCCCCAACTTATCAAACAACACTTGAGCTTCTTTCACAAGCTTCTCCTTCCCTAACGCATCTAGCAGGTGATTAAATGTGTCGACACCAGCCTCAAACTTATGTTTCCTCATCAAATCAAACATCAGAACAGCCCTTTTTCTCTCTTTTGCGGCTCCAAACGTTCTAATACAGATATCAAAAGTCTCCAATGTAAGCAAGCCCTTTTCTCCCATTTCATCAATAACTGACACCATAGTCTGAAACTGCTTATTCTTCCCAAGAACATCCATCATCTTGTTGTACGTCCTCGAATCATGTTCAAAACCCGGCCTCCCACCCGCCCAGTAAAAGAATCGAAATGCCGGCTTATGGGCATACCTAAACCTCTCTAAAACCAGCAACACCAGCTCACAACTCAAATCAATCTCACATTCATCTAAAACCACTTCCAAGCCTTCCATCTTCCTATCCAAAACAAACCTTTCATCAATCAATCTACACACCCTACCCAACTCCACTAAATCAACTCCGCATTTCACACCGCCACCACTCTCAACATCAGAATCAGCCCCCACTGTACCAACATTACTGTAAAACCTAGTGTTACAAACAGAACAATTCAACAAACAGGTGGTGTGCATCACCAAATTCCGACACCCATGAAGCCTGACTAACTGCAAGCTTTCTTGAAAAGCACTGAACGAAGAGGCGTATGGCAATACAGACGGAACTTGACAGTAACTACGATAACAGCTACCATGATAAGAAGAATTAAGCAAAAAACACATGGGCAAAGAGCTACCGTGAACTTGCTGGGTTCCTTGAAACCCTCCTCCTCTTCCCATCGCTGACGTTCTTTGTCCGTGGGTGGGCGCATATAACCGGGAATATTGGTTGAATGATCCGCCATTGGAGAGTGGTGATGGTTTTCTTAAAGCTTTTGCTATGAAAATGTGCATATAAACTGGATCAGAAAAACAATTATAGACGTAGTGATCTGAGTGGTTTTGGTAGTTGGTGACAGGTCACTGGTTCTGTCATCTGTGGAGTGCGTTACAAAGAACATGGATATGATAGAATAACCGATTTGGGCTTCTTTTCTTCTTTCTCCTTTTGCAAATTTGGGCTTCTCATCTCAACTTGGTACTTGCTAGACGACTAGAGTCATTGGACTTGGGCTGCACTCTGACTTTAATCACATTCCGTAACTAAGGAGATTCGATATTTTTCGATTCGCGAACTAAGCACGTGTAGTTCTTGAATTATGGATCTCTAATGAAAAATAGAGGAATTTAGAAACGCAAATAAGGTGCAGAAGACGAGCCGGAAGGTTGAGTAGTTAGTATTTATCTGCATTACATGATTTGATGCTAAAATTACACATATAATTAGTAGTACAATTTTGTATATTTGTATGAAAAAGTTTTAAAATATGCTAATTGAAGCAAAGTGGATCTAAAATTTTAAACTTGTGCAACCATGTAAAGTAAGGTTGTGTTCTCTTCAACTGAAACTCAATGCAGTTCAGTTCAGTCGGTTTAGTTATAATTTATACCTTAATTACTTCAGTTCAGTTCAGTAAATTTCAGTTGAAGAGAATACCGTCTAAATGAGAGGTATGGATCTAATTCCGGAACCATATATTAATGGAGCAATAACATCAAGGCGTTAGAAATTATTACAGGTGTGGCTACTGGTTACCATCTGCAATGGCAGCAAATAAACTCGTATTAAACCAATAAAGAGACCGACTAACTTAGTTTAAACAAGCAAAACCATAGTACATGACATTCGCCTTTAGGACCAAACCACACTCATTTATATTGATATCTCAATTCTCAACCGAAGGTTTGTTGGCACAGTAATTTCTTAACAAGTTTGCCCAAGCCATTTCTCTGAAATTAATTCACTTGCATTCAAAGATTTCTGTTACAATGTATGGGCCAGAACAATTTCTGGTTGTCTTTCATTTTCCACAAAAGATGACACAAAGTGTAGTGCCATGTCCTCATCCCTTCTATACATTCTCTGTATGGGTAAACTAACATCCCTTTTCCTTTTTTTTCTTTGCAACTATCACTACTAAAACAAAAGGAGAAAATAAAAAATGAAAAAATATACATTTTCAGATAGTCAGGCACACATGATGGTCTGACTAGTGACGCCTATCGACTTCACGAGGCCGCTCTTCATCTTCCTCGTCATCCTCTTCATCGCTCGATAAATCGACATTAGGATTCTGGCACGAGATTTGTAAAAAATCGAACAATTAATGACAGTTCAACTAGCTGTTTGCTACTTCATGTAAAAAAAAAAATCGAATAATTAACTCAAAGAAGACCTTGTGAAATTACCTGATATTGACGCTTAATTCTGAAATGTATTGCATCAGTAATCCGAATTAGTATGTACATTGGCACAATAACTCCACTAGCCTTGGCTATAAGTATCTGCAAGAGTGTTTGAAATGTTACAATTTGAACAAATCTTACACACATTAGAGGCTTAGAGCTAGCTGACTGTAAAAATTAGATGAACTTACAGTAATTAGTGAAAAGGGGTAATCTTCTGGTGCCCCATTCATAACAGCAAACATATGTCTCAGCAGAAGCAGAGCAGTAAACTGCGAATTTCAGAAATTCAAGGTAAATATATGTAACCAACACAGAACACTACTATGATCAGCATATCACCTAAAATATTGAACTTAAACGTAAAAAAATATAATCTAATAATTCACAATACGTGGTCACACTAATCTATATAATGTGTACGTGTTAGGTTTAAGATAGTTGGAAATTGGTCGGCTCATCCATTAGAACAGCCACTAAATTACAATTAGCAGGCACACTATCAATATCATCAAGTTCTAATAATTCAACTTCCAACTGTCTAGGATTATAACGTGTTGACCTATACTATGACCAAGTAATTGAAAAGAAAATTAGGATTAGATATAAAACAATGACTTACGATTGTAGCCACTGATCTGCAACGTGAACCGCTCCTTTCAGCAGCTAATGCGCTTTCTAGATTTCTTATTCGGAGTTCTTCCAAATCCGCTTCATCTATCTCACTTCTTGGAGTTACCCTATTCAAGACCAACACATGAAAGAAATTAGGTAAAATATAAAATATTGTATATTAATGAAAATTTCATGTATAAATACAATACCCAAGGATATTTCAATCAAATTACGTTCAAATAAGATATTTTAATCAGTTGACCGGACGAATTAGCTTGTATTATCCACATTTCCATGAATGAATGCAATGGAATTTTAAAGAAATTCAAAACTCCACAATTGAACCAACCCATAACCATTTTAGCATACTAGATTTAACAAATCTTTATCCGAGTAACTTAGTTTTATATGAGTACGATAGTGATTCAGCATAGTTGATTAAACACAATTTACTTTAGAAATTGATTTTTTTTAAGGTTAAATTGTTTGTCAAACAGTTTATAGCTACCACCTACCTATTTACTTCAAATGTTAAAACTACGTAATATTTTGATCAGTACATGGATGTGACATATAAACAAATAAAAGAAAAGAGTTACTCTTTTTCTATTTTTGTCAAGTATCATTATGACTTAAGCAAAGGGAGATGGCAAATTATATTGGTTCTCGTTGCTCAGTTCATGGTATTTTCTCTATAAAGACAAAGCCACGAAACATATTTTACTATATATTGCAAGAGAACTAGAATGTTGGATCGTTTTTTGTAGACTATAATGAAGTAATTAAGGCCCGTGATTAGCAAGAAACAAAAACTATGTTGCAAATCTTGAATGTTATCTTATCTTAAGATAGATGCACGACAAATTGAGAAAACAAGAGAATGTGGCAATTGGCAGACATGTAGTATGTAATCATCACCAATAGTGCCGGTGCAATTTAAAAAATAGCATAAAGTTTCGTTTTCGGAAATGAACGTTGTATACTTATTAAAGTCGTCAAGAGAATCAGCTAAATGGGAATATTGTAGTAAGAGCTTAGTTAAAAATATTAAATTAAGGATGTGGAACTGGAATATACCTTATTGTTACTGTTGTATTGATCGGCTCAGCTACCTTCTTGGGTGGACACGTGTACCCAGGTTCGAATTTCTGCAATAATTTGTTGACATTTTAAAATTAGTAGCTTTTCCTTTTACATTTGAAACTGTATCTCCCATCTTTGAAAAGATGCTGCAAAGTTTAAATAAAGTAGCGTAGCTTGAAATTATTGTCAAACTTGTATGGAACTCAAGCAATGTATGGATGGTACTATGACCAAATTTAGTAACGTTCATGTAACTATTTCTCACAACAATAGATGACCAAACTGTTAAGCATGGTGGGTAATTAATTTATTTCCAACGACGAACTGTATTAGCATTTAGCAACAAATTAAGGTACAAGTGTACAACTAACTGTCACTTTACTCAATAGACGTGCAGTTTAACCACATTTGAGCGGTTCTTCCACACCAACGTTTCGTGTGAATAAATCAAAGGAAATGGTTATTGTGGTTCAAACAAATCAATTTCTTCAATTAAAAGATCACGAGTTTAATTTATATGTGAATAGTATATAACTAATTTCGTGTATATAGTATTTATGGGAATTTAAAGGGTAAAATACAATTGACAGGAAGAAAGTCAGTTAAAGTCAATAAGTTGATAGAAACAAAATTAATATTCAAAGTCCAAACTCTCTACGTTTACTGCATTTATTACTTGCATAACAAACTACTCTTCAATTAATTAACGTTTTCGGGTTTGAACATAGTAGAGTTGGAAAAAATTATAGAATAGGTACTCCGAAAAAGAGTACGTTATTATTCGGTCGAATTAGTCTCACGTATCGAATGATACCAAAATTACATGAAAACATTAACTTGAAAATACTTGGATAAGGAAATACAGTATTTACTTTAGAAGAGGGAAATAAATGAACAGGAGTTTAATTTTCAATTAGAAGACCCAAAGCTTGAAGGCAAAATGAAAAACGTTTTCTGGTTGAACAGAATAAAGAGAACTTACTTCTTAAACAGGCAAAGAGGAAATACTACACGTTAGCTACGAAAGAGGAAGAAGAAGAAAAAAGGAATACTGAAGTTTCCAGAAGAAGAAAATTGGAATAATCATCAACGAAAGCAAAAGAAAAAAGGTACTCAAACGATGATCAGAAAAAAAGTTCGTACCTGTAAGCAAAGTTCACAAACTGTATTCCCCTTTTCATCACACCACCTCTGTATACAATCCCTGTGTGCAAACTGTAAGCAACCAATCAAACAGTTCTGTTAAATAAATTTTGTTTAATCAAACATGAAAATCGAAAAAAAAAAGCTTGAAAAAACATCAGAAATTAACGAAGAAGAAGAATTTTAACTTTTAGGAAACAACAAAACTTGCCTTAACAGTGCCGGAACAGGCGCAAGGGGCCTCTAAATTCTTACAGCTTTCGAGTTCCTCCTCATGGCAAATTCTGCAGATACTGAGTGAAGAAGATGATCGTAAGTTATCGATGAACAAAACAACGTCGCTCATGCTTGTTTTCTTGTTATTTCCGGCTGATTTTGTTGTAGCTTTTTTGGAGGAATGGATATTTTGTCTGCGTGACTCTCTCTCAATGGCTATCGCTCTGTTTTAGGACTCTGTGTTCTGTTTTCCAATTGGGCTTGACAGTTTTAAATGGAATTTGAGGACTCGAATTTCCGAAACTGCCCTTGTCGTAGTGGAAGCCATTAATTCGTCCCCACTTGTATATGGCGATGAAAGTTAAGCAATGCCACTTCGCTACGCGCTAATTTACATGCCGGATTTCATGAGCTAATTAATTATTAGTTGTGTAAATCATTTTCTCCTCTCAATTTTTTTCATTAAGTATTCAGCAGACGGTAGTATGAGAGACGTTAAAAATACTAAAAGAAGATTTCAGTTATATCATAAAATATTATAATTTATTAAGAGCGTTGAAGATATACATATACATATTAATATAAAATATACACTTATAAAATATTATATAGATTGTTTAAAATAGTATATATACATAAAATTTAATTTCATCTCTCAAATTTCTCACTAATACATATATCTTTAAAGACTTTTGTGTTGATCTTCAGAAAAATACAACTTCTTGTTTTTTGTACATTGGATAATATCATTTTACATAATAACCCGTAAGAAAATTTTTTAAAAAAAGGCCCCATGTAGGATAAGCTCGAACTCAAAAGGTTATTTGTGCACGTGATAACGAAAATGCTTTCATATTTTTAAACTAATGAACTAACCATTTTAAGATTTTGATAACGAGGTGCAGTCAAGTTGATAAGTCACTCCCTCCCCAACTAATAAGTTGGGGTTTGAGTCACCTTTAGTCGTTTACAAAAGGAAAACATTTTAAGATTTTATGTATTTAAGACAATATTTGCACGAAAAGCTCACAAAGACCAAAAGATGCTTTCGTACATGAACATTCCACACCGGATTAATTGAAAGTACAACATCTACATCTTTTATGGGGGGTAAGAGATCACCCAATATTATAATATGTCGAGGCATTCATCGGGTTAATCAATACGTTAATTTTTGTTATTTTTAAGTTATGGAATGATAAATAATACTTTAATGTATCTAATCCTTTTATAATTATGTTTTGTGAAGGATAAATCATATACATGTGTGTTTAAATCATTTTTCTAGAAGTGGGAAAACCGGAAAAGTATGGAATGATCCAATTATGTTTAAAAATTTCGATGAAAAGTGATGTAGCAAATGGAATTCTCAACGACATTTTAGGAGGTGAGCGTCATACAATTTAAATGCCTATTTAAATAAAGATAATTTTAAATTATATTAAAATTTAAAGCTGTTTTCATCCAAATGAATATTTGAATTATATGTCACTCACACCCTAATTTTCATTATAGTTTCAGCTTTTCCAGTTTTGAATGATATTTGCGTACTCTCTGGTTCTGCTAATAATGAATTTATTTCCTGGTCTGAATATTGACCTTTTTGAGATATAGTAGCTTTGTATTCGTGAGACTAGAATGTGTGAGTTGTATGATTGACAATTAATGGCTTAAACAATACCAGAAATTTGAATTTTGTGGGCCCCATTCGAATGATCGAATTCGGCAGCGCGCCCTCACCGCCTGACGTTCCAGGGCAACGCCCTAGTCTACACTCTACAACCAAGATTCTGTGGTGGCCCACTCTAAACAGGAAAAGTCTACTTCATTTTCATTTTAAGTTGGATAGGAGGGTATATTTGTAATCGTATATGAAAATAATTTAAGGTTTTAATCAAATGAAATATTTTATTTAGGTTCAGATAAACTGCTTCTTCATATAAAAATCAATATTTAAGGACTATGTTTCTTCTGGAATAATAGAGCAATGCAATAATGTTTTGAAATTTATAAACAAATATGCATATTATGGAATCATAATTGATATCTAATGGGACATTATGTTGTAAATTAAACGGCTGAAGAAAAAAAAAGATCGTAATTTGTAAGGTAGTAAGATCATCTTCAATGGTGACGGCACGATGACGCATCATTGTCGTTTTTGTTGCAGTGGTGATGCGTCGTCACAACGTCATGAAATTTTTTAATTTTTTTAAATTTATTTTTATTTTTATTTACATGTTATTCATATTATAAGAGTGTCTAGATGTTGAAATTAATGAAATTGCATTTTGTTAAGTCATTTTATAATTTATTAAGGTTTAAAATTAAAAAATATATATTTTGCTAAAAACATGTTTAATATATTATAATAGTGTTTAGAAGTCGAAATTAATAAAATTGAATTATTAGAGGTTGTTTTACAATTTTAAGTTTAATTGAGAGATAAAATGAGTTCGAGATGGAATGATCAAAAAATAACCGAGAGGGGTCTCTATTCGTAGATCTCGAAGCAACTAATCCGTTGGTAATTTTTATATATTTTTTACATTTATATTTTTCGAGTAATTCACGTTTGAAATTGAACAAAATATAAAAAAGTAAAAAAGAAAAAGAGAAAAGGGAGGGGGTAAGCAACGCGTGACATCAACTCATTCGCTGCTACCCGCACTACAAACCGCGCCATGGCATGGCGCGATCTGAAAACGTCATGGCGCGTCATTCGAGTGCCGTTGGCGGAGCCACAGCGCGTGGCTTCCCACGACAACACTCCACGCCCCCTCCATTGGAAGCGGTCTAAGGAGGCAATGGATCTATAGATATAAGTTTAAGGTTGCAGTATTGAATCCTAATGACTTGAGCAACTTTGTCACATAAATACCAACTAAACAAGTTAATTAAGCCTGGTAAGTTTGAAATTTATTGCAATTTTATACATTAATTGTTTGTTAGAAATAGATTCATTATAGCATTTGACAATCACATATCAATCAATTCTTTCAATTCTTTTCAAAATAAGAAGAAAAATCGCACCCCCATTCATTACCATACTCCTAATTCCTAAACATGCTAAATTGCTAAGTCATATCCTAACCTTATTTCCTCTATAACACTAAGATTCCGTGTATAATGAATCTCAAAAAAATTCCAAGCACTATTACATGATTTGTACACTTTTGTACTATCAACTTTATTATATGAGGTATCAGCATTACAAAAATGCATTTGATCTTATTTCATTGTAAACAGAGTCATCGCGTGTCCAATTACTTTCAAACTTAGCACTACCTAACATGGAATGAATATCATTTAATTAGATTTATAATATCAGATTAAAGTTATGTTTTTTTATTTAATATAATTCTTTTTGTTATTTAAGTATTTTAGTAGAAGCTAGAGTTCGAATTTACACGCTATTTAAGTACCCATTCTTTATTTTTGTAAAATTCGTTTTGAGTTTATATATAAAATTGAGGTGTTCCTCGAAATCTGTAAATTTTCGGTATTATTATGAATCAACGAATTTTGATCCATTAATTTTCGGTATTCTGTTGAATCCACAAATTTTGAGTAAATCCTTAGTATTTTTTTTAAATCAATGAGTGTTAAATTTATTATTTATTTTATCCAAGCACGCACGCTACATCACTACTATGCATCTTGTGCTAACATAGGAAACTTATAGTCCTTCAAAACCGCTTTGCGATAATGGATTTGAATGTAGTAGTGCGCAATATAAAAATATTGTCATACTCTTTTAAAACATTGCTGAAATCTATATTAAGACAATGATATATAGATTGTCTCAACTATCAACTAAATTAATAGAAATATAATTGGATGTTGAAATATACATGAGTTTTTTTTAGTAGATATGTAAATATATTGAATAAAATAAATTAAATATTAAAATGATTTCAAATAATGAAAATATTATAAATATTTTAATAATTATAGTTGACGTTCTGACGAGATATAACTTAAAAATATATACATATTAATATATTATTATTATTATTATTATTATTTTATTATTATATGAAAGAATGGGTATATATTGACATGTGTTTGCACACTAAGCAATTCTTATGAGTTATGATGGTCACCAATCTTAAGAATCGAGAGGCATAATTTTGACATATGGAATAATGGATTGAACACTCCGATTTTTATACTTCAGGCAGTAGCTTTGCTGACATTTGTGCTTATCCTCATTCGTTCTTATCGTTTCTTTTCTACTACTAGTAGTATTTATTATTAATTTTCCCTCTCTAACTTCATATTCTCTTCTTCATTTAATTTCTCTCACTCTAAAATCTATATCCATCATACTGTATTGGATAAAACATGCTTTAGGCCACACTTGTTACACCTTTTCTAACAGCGACAATTGGAGATGAGGTATCATTACTTTCCTCGCTCGAGGGTCACATCTCTACTTATATCGATTTCTTCTCTTATCTTTTCCAATTTTGATAATAATGTCACGCTTAGATTAAGACCCGATCTTTTACGCAACCGAGTAACATGATATGCTTATTGGATGATATTCACACATTATAAAACTTTTGAGTATAGGTTGATATTCCATAAAACTATTTCGGGACAAACATGTTTAGTATCCACATTTTTATAAATTTATTTTTTAAACGATTGTATATATACTTTATTAGAACGTTCTCAATACATTTGAATTCTAATTTTAAGAGATTAAATAACTATTATCTAATAATCTAAGTGATTAGTTCAATTGTCTATTCCAAGTTGATTGAAGTGTAGTCCATATCATGTAATCTGTAGATAAAAGAAAAGATTATCCTTCATGAGTCTATAAATTATAGAAACCTACTTATTATATTCGTGTCCTTCGTTTTTATTTCGGGACCATATGAAATGATTATTCATATAAGTACTCATTTTCAAGTACACCAATGACAACTAAACCCGATGTATATAGTTTGCCTGAAAATTTAATATGGGTTTGATAACTTACCACGATGTCTATAATATTTTGCAATTTTCAAAGTTTGGTACTAACCCAATCATAGAATAAGCTACTAAGCACTGTAGTAACACAAAGAAACCTGCAAATGATAGGGTGATGTTGATTGAGTGTCAGTGCGTAGTAAGATGTTGTCTTTGTGGGATTGTTGTTGTGGATGTAACATATTAACAAAATTTGTTTAATGAGTGAAGGAACACATTAACTAAATTATCAATGCAACTTTGAAAAATGTATATGCCCAAAGTTCACTTATGCTTTCAAACTATGTCGCATCACGTCTTTTAAATTGATCTAAGTACAAGTGGCTGAAGTTAAGATAAGATGAATGGAGGGGAGCAATAGATCGATAGCTACCTTAACATTATTTTTTTCTAAAAAGAACTCATTCATTTTTACTTTATTTATTTCTTCTTCTACGTACATACAACGATATGTTTATACACGTTATAAATACAATCAAACTATATTTCATCATTGTCGTTGGTCTTCATTCTACTGAACTAGTTTTGTTAGGTGTTTTGTCTTATAAAATTATATGTGTCAAAAATTGACATTTGGCATCATCAATTTCTATAAAATTATGTGTCAAATTGACATTTGTACAGACTTTAGCGTGAGTTTAGATGTTAGTGATGAAGTGGGCTTTCGAAGGATTTTTGGGCCAAAAGTGTCATCCTTCAAGTCTTGTGTATGACAAATAAAGCCCAACCTTACTCGGGCTTTTTGAGACATTCAATCTGTAGATGTAAGGGCCTCCTCTACCAGTTAGACGGAAAACTAATGTTGAATTGGGCAATTCTATTTATGCATATTGTAATATAATTGATTCCTAAACAATATGTGTTACGTGTTAGGGATTTTACAATAGTATGTATGTTGCATTTAAATAATTAAACACCTACTCCCTCTGTCCCAAAACAAATATCGTATATTTCATTTACATATGTCCGCTGCAAGTCTTGTTTCTATTTTGTACACCATTTCAACCCATTTAGACTCATATGCATTTGTTCCCTAACATTTTATACTGCATATTAAATTTTATATTTAAAAGTAAAAGTTTATTTGTTCTGATACGTATGAAAAAATACTATCGTTTATGCTAAATTAAATTAAGTGAAACATAAAATGCCGTCCAACACTTCAACGGGAAGTAACAAGTACCCACAGAGTGCTAACAATTCACATCAGGGCCCATTAACATCATTGATTGATTAATAGACTAATATACTATCCAATGTGCCTTGTCCCGGTATAGAAAATCAACCTTTGGGAACTAATTATACTAATGCATTGCATCTAACTGGATACTGCTAATGTGGTAGCGACACTTGATGAAGTCACAGGTGATGAGGTGAATTAATTCCGGTTTTGCAATGATAAGCCAGGCATTTGGTTTGCAGCTGAAACTGTGGTCATTTTTAGAATTGGACTATATAAAGCCATGATAACGAATCCTAAATTCTCATTACAAAAGTAGTAACTTCTCAAAACAAGCTACAATCATGGCAATAATGGAAGATACCACTACTGTGATGGCGCGGAAAGTAGTCGTGGCAGTAGATGAAAGCGAAGAGAGCATGTACGCCTTGTCATGGTGTCTCCGGAACCTCGTATCTGAGAATCACAACCCAAACAGCACCTTAATCCTTCTCTACATAAAACCTCCCCTGCCTATTTTATCCTCTCTTGATGTCACAGGTAACTAATATTAACATATTCATTAACTTAATTAACTAGCTAGTGTATCTTTAGATGTATCTTAATTTTCATACTGTAACCACATTTTATTTTTGAAGGGTTCTTGTTCGAAGATATCATTGCAACTACAGAGAAATTCGGCAAGACATTGGTGAATTCGGTGATGGCTAGGGCTGATTCAGTTTGCCGAAGCTTCAATTGTATTGTACGTAATCTCATCAATTCATCTAATAAATTTTAATTTTTAAATTTTATGTTATAAAATAGTGTGATGGTCATCGAATTATCAAGTTAATGACCATCGAATATAAATGCAGGTCAAAGTGGAGAAGAAAATTGGGACGGGAAACGCAAAGGATGTCATATGTTTCGCAACGGATAGACTTGAAGCTGACATTTTAGTGATGGGAAGCCATGACTATGGCTTCTTCAAGAGGTATAATAGGATTAATTTCATAACTAAACCTTATAATAGTGTTTTGCTAATGCTTTTTAATGAATACAGGGCTCTTCTGGGAAGTGTGAGTGATTACTGTGCTAAGCATGTTAAGTGCCCATTAGTTGTCGTAAAACGTCCAAAGACAGCCAAATCTTATGATGTTTAAGTTGTATAATCAGGAAATTAATATCATTGTCTACCTGTTGATTGTACAACAGCAAGAGAGATGTGTATTTAGCTCTTTGTATAATTCTCTCTACTAGGTTTGAGAATTGAGGGGCATTGTTTAATTACCACTTGCGTTAGCCAGTTATTTTGGAAGAATTTGTATGTAAAAGTATGATTTTGCTTCTATACCGTTGTTTACATACTTATATAGTTTATACACTAATGTAATTGTAATGTTATATTTTATATGGTGTAGAAATATATAACGGGACTCCTCAACTTTTTTTTTATTAAACACATCTTATTTCTCTGTAAACATGGACTTGAAAAGTTCTATATCATAAGTGATAAAGTTGGAATTTAAAATACACCATCTTCACAATTTTAAATCCCCAAGTCCTCTGTGTATGAGCTTATAAATATATTATTTGTTGGATTTTATTAATAGAAAAATGTGCATGTATCTATCAAATGAAACAATTATCATAAAAAATAAAGAAGTTGACGAAGAAGATTAAAGGAAAGATAAAAATTACAATACAACTTGCAAAATACAAACAACTTAGAACATAGGATTCATGATCCTCAAATGTGAGAATATGAAATTTACAAAATTGAGATAGTGGCATAGTGAGTGTCCTCTAAATTTTAAAATATAACATATATATTTTTAATAATTTTAAATTTCATCTCCGACAATCTGAAAATATTCTATTAAATTTGATAAACGTTTAAATGTAACTTGTTTCTCGATTTTAAAATTGTGTAGCATGGCATCGAGCTCGAATTTTAATTTAAAGAATCGAAACATATCTGTTTTCACATATTCGAGATTTTCTATAACTAGACTCGACTCGAATGGCCTACCAAACCATTACCAAACCGTCAACATTTATAGCCCATCTCATCTCCCAAACGGACCTAGAACCAACACGTGAGCCATAGAATCCAGCTCCATTTTCACTCCCCTCTCAAGTTTCTCTCCAGATCTAACCGATCCGATTCCAAACCGACGAGAAAATGTTTCTCCTCGACTGGTTTTACGGCGTTTTGTCATCGCTTGGTTTGTGGCAGAAGGAGGCGAAGATCCTGTTTCTCGGCCTCGATAATGCCGGAAAGACAACACTCCTTCATATGCTCAAGGATGAGGTTATTTTTGCTGTTTGTTTGTTTGTTTGTTCTGGTTTCGATTCTATTAGGTTATTGGATTTGAAATTTTGAATGTTTGAAATTTCTATGGATTTGATGTTGCAGAGACTAGTCCAGCACCAGCCGACGCAGTATCCAACATCGGAAGAGCTCAGCATCGGTAAAATTAAGTTCAAGGCCTTCGATTTGGGAGGGCACCAGATCGCTCGCAGAGTTTGGAAGGATTACTATGCTAAGGTTGATTTCGTTCATGTTATATGAATTGAAGATTGACTGATCTAGCTGTTTCTGATGTATTTTTACCGATGGTTTGATGTTTTTCTATGCTATCATAGCTTTTTGAAAATGCTAGTTGTTACATGATCACTGGATTGTGCAATTTCTGTACAGTGCTGTACCTTGTGGAGAATTCAATTTGCTTGTGATTGAGAATGCTATGTAATTGCTCTAAGTTTTGTTGCTGGATTTAGTTATACCAATTGGTCTATGATCATTAGCATGTGTCGTGTACGTGATTCATCTTCATTGGATGGCACAATTTTGAAATGGCTGATTGGCATAATTGTGCTATAATGACTTTCGCCTGTGTGACCGCATTCCGTTTCTTCTATGTGTTCATGATACTTGGCTCAACTTAGGTTGAGTTAAATATCCTACATTGTTAGTTTTCTTACCTGGTAGTGTGTTTAATGCTTGTCGATTTGTTAACCTGTTTTGATTCACCCCAATAGCATTAACTTCTAATCCTTTGTGTGCAACTATTGGTCATAGATTCATATACATGAAACAATACTGTGCGTGTGTTTCGATTGTGCACGTTAGCATTCAATTTTTCCTTCTACGATGTGCCACGACCCGTGCATTAATTGCAGAAGCTACTCGTAATATCTTTTCATTCTTTGCAATGCATGATTGGAACTTTCGATGATAGCAACATGTTTTTACGTAATTGGTAAGCTCGTATGTATGAGCTGCATGTCAAGAGATACTCAGAAGGGTCAGTTGTTCGGTTTTGCCAATTATGATAGGTTTTTCGTGTTTATTTAGAAAAAAAGTATTAAAAAATTGGAATCTGGACAAGGCTTGGCTCGCTAGAGAAAAATAATGAGCTCATTTCAATCCTGAAGGTGCCTCTTTGTTGTAGCTTGCTCTTTTTCTTCTTGCACCATTCCACAATGATGCCAGCTAGGCCTGTTTAGTGAACACACCCTGTAACTTTGTTTTTTTCTTTTTGTTCTTTGAGCTTATATTCCTGAAACTAAATGCAAATTATCCATCAGTACATTGACTGTTAGTCGATTAAAAAATGCCAGCAATATGTTTTTATTGGATCAGGAGGGAAAATAGAAAAAAACAAATAACTAAGAAGTAATGCATTTAGAGATTCATATCATGGTTAACTAGTTGTAGAGGATTCTCAACTCATACTACACAAGATGGAAGACCTTCCAATAAATATCATCTTATAATAGTCAACAACTAGTAGCTATAATACTAACGTACAAACTTGAAATTATGGAACCTTGTATGAATTTGTGTGTTCTGGACACTAGTCCCATTTGGTTACAATCGTTGCTAGAAGATCTTTTGATAAATAGGCATAAATTAGTCACAATATCAGTTGTAACGTATGCCAGAAATGTTTTAACCAGTTAACATATTAATGAAAGCGTGTTTTATTATTAGAAAAGCCTAGATGTTGTAGTCTAGATCTAGTTGTCTTTAGACCTCGTTTAAAAGTTTTATGCCTTCGTCCAGGTTTATATATTTTTTCGTATATACTGCCCCGGCTGTAGTTGTTTGTCTGGCCTGTAACTTGATACCTGATCGTCCTTTCTTGGTCAAAGATGTTAATATAGCTCTTCCTCTGATAATTTCCTTCCTCCATTGGAAATTCTCTCACTTTAAATTCTTGAGTCATAGATAGCAGGATAGGTAAAGTATCTTTGACATGCTCACAACAGGTAATTTTTTTTCTCCCATCGTAATGACTTGAAGCTGATTGTCTTTAATAACATTTTCAACTTGTTCTGCAGGTTGATGCTGTAGTGTACCTAGTGGACGCCTATGATAAGGAGCGGTTTGCAGAATCCAAAAAGGAACTAGATGCACTCTTGTCCGATGAATCCCTTGCCACTGTCCCATTCCTCATTCTCGGAAACAAGATTGACATACCATATGCTGCCTCAGAAGATGAGTTGCGTTACCACCTTGGTCTTACTGGTGTAACCACTGGCAAAGGGAAAGTGAATCTCACTGATTCTAATGTTCGCCCACTGGAGGTTTTCATGTGCAGTATCGTGCGCAAAATGGGCTATGGTGATGGCTTTAAGTGGGTTTCACAATATATCAAGTAAGATTGAGGTGCTGTTAAATAGGTATCATGATGATCCTGAAAGGGGGAAGGGGGTGGTGGGGAGTCACTCCCTCCCATGAATAGAGTGAACATGCATAAAAGATTCATAGACTTCAGGTTGATTCAGTTTGTTAGTTGCTGAAACTTGTATGATGTCTGCTTTGAGTTTCTAAGGTAAGAAGTCAAATTGGACTGCTGGAAATGTTAAATCATAAATTTTATTGTCCCAGCCCTGATGCTTACATTCGCTTGTTAAAATAGTAGTACTATTGTTATTTTCTTGTTTATGCCTTGGAAACCTATGATCCAAATTGGTCAAAGTTGCTTTAACTAATCAAATACATAAATGACGTTGGTTTTTATGTGTGCTAGTGAGCATACGCATGTTCATTAGCAACCGGCTATCACACTTGCAAATGCAGTACCTGTGATACATTTCTCATTAAGCAAGCAAGACCACTAGGCAATGCAAAGCCAGGTTTCTTTGATGCGATTTCCCCATGATTTTCCACTTGTTACGCACAATTGTAGGTCCTCACAATCTATTTTATTGTGCGATGTGATCATAGACAATTACACTGAGAATATGTCACCTGATAGTATCTTTAATCTTCACGTAGAATCAGAAGTATTAATGTATTGTTCTGTACTAACGACGAATTCGTAATTCACGTCTACCTATCTTTTCATTTATCACACGATTCATCATCGATGTGAGTAGGGGAAAAATGAGAATCTACCCACACGTGTTATAATTCAAACAATATCCACCCATATGTTTGTAGCTGATTTTTATAAAAGACACACGTAACCGTCCCTTAGCCTATGGTAAAACTCTCCTAAAACTCGGGCGGGGTTTGATTAATCTTAAATTAAAAACGTCCTAAGTTGGAAACTCATTTTCGGGTAAAAATTTAGAAATGAGAGTAAGTCAATGTTCTCTTCAACTGAATTGAATTGAACTGATACAAAGTAAAGTATAAATTATAACTAAATCGAACTGAATTGCACCGGACTGAACTGAAATGAATTAATTTTCAGATGAACACAACTTAAATAACTCTTCAGTAAATCTTAATTTTACCAGCTCTGAATTTCTACCCTGATGTCTAAAAGTAAAAACGCAGCTTGCATATCAACAACTTATACCTTTCTTCATTCTTTCGCTCACCAAACAAAACCAAACCAAACCATTTCCATTTTCCAAACCCGTCAACATTTATAGACCACCATCTCATCTCCAAACCACCACGTGAGCCATACATACAATCCAGCTCAGAATTTATCACTCCACTCTCAATTTTCTCTACAGATCTAACCGATCCGATTCCAAACCATGTTTCTCCTCGATTGGTTTTACGGCGTTTTGGCATCGCTTGGTTTGTGGCAGAAGGAGGCGAAGATCCTCTTTCTCGGTCTTGATAATGCCGGAAAGACAACTCTTCTTCATATGCTCAAGGATGAGGTTATTTTTACTGTTTGTTTCTTCTGGTTTCGATTCTATTAGGTTATTTGATTTGATTGATTGAATTTTCTATGGATTTGATTTTGCAGAGACTAGTTCAGCACCAGCCGACGCAGTATCCGACATCGGAAGAGCTCAGCATCGGTAAAATTAAGTTCAAGGCCTTCGATTTGGGAGGGCATCAGATCGCTCGCAGAGTTTGGAAGGATTACTATGCTAAGGTTGATTTTGCCACCTTTAATGCTTATGTGTGATGATTCTGCTATATGAATTGTAGATTGATTGATTGATCTACCTGTTTGTGTTTTTACCGATGAATTGATGTTTTTCTGTACTTTCAGAGCTTTTTTCAGAATGCTAGTTGTTACATGATCACTGGATTGTGCATTTTGTATACAGTGTAGTGTCCGTTCAGATGTCTTTTCTGTTATTGTTCAACCCTGTGGAGGATTCAACTTGTTTGGAATTGAGAATGTTATGAAATTGCTTGAGGTTTCATTGTATCATTTTGATTCGGGATTAGTGCTAATTTTTAAAGGATTGAACATGTGTTGTGTGTTGTGTCAAATACATTATTCATCTTAACTGTATTGCATAATTTTGAATTGGTTTATTGCCCCGAGAACGGAGTTAAAGTGACTTTTGTTTGTGTTTCCTCTCCAAGCCTTAGACGTGTTCACGATACTTGGGCCAACTTAGGTTGATTTGGATATCATACGCTGTTAGTTGTCTTACATGGTTGCGTGTGTTTATTTCTTGTCGTGTTATTAACTTTTATGGATTCTCCCCAAGAGCATTAACTTTTAATCCTTTGGGGGCAATTAGTGGCCATCAGGATGTTGTGCTTTTAAGAAGCAACAGTTTTAATGCTGCGTCGTTATTATGTTTTGTTTTCCCGCGTTAGGATCAATTTCTTTCCTTCCACAATGTTATATAACTCATGCATAAAGTTCACCCACAGCTCGTAATATCTATGTTGGAATCTGGAAGATACTCACATTGGTCAGTTGTTTGGTTTAAGTCAATGATTACAAGTTTCATGTTTGTCGAGAAAATATTAGAAGCTGGAAGTGGCTTGGCTGGAGAAACACTGAATATATTTCAATCCCGATAGGTGCCTCTTGCCTAGATGCCTTAGCTTGCTCTTTTCTCCTTACCCCTTGCCTCGATCTTGCAGCTAGCCTCAGGCCTGTTTACTGAACAATTCTACCTCCCCCCCTTCTCTTCTCTTCTCTGCCATTGATCTTATGTTCCTGAAACTAAATATATAAGTGTACGCAACATGTTTGTATTTGGATCAGGAGGGGAAATAGAAAAATCAAAGAACTAAGAATCAATGCATGTAGAAATCAACAAAATACATGGTTAACTATTTGTAGTAGATCTAGTTGTTGCTTGACCTTGCGTTTCCAATTTTGTTTTCTTGCTTTTGTCCAGGTCTTTATAATTTAATATGCACTGCACTAATAACATTTTCAAATTTTGGTTCTGCAGGTTGATGCTGTAGTGTACCTAGTGGACGCCTATGATAAAGAGCGATTTGCTGAATCTAAAAAGGAACTAGATGCCCTCTTATCCGATGAATCCCTTGCAACTGTCCCATTCCTCATTCTCGGAAACAAGATTGACATACCATATGCTGCCTCAGAAGATGAGTTGCGTTTCCACCTTGGTCTTACTGGTGTAACCACTGGCAAAGGGAAAGTGAATCTCACTGATTCTAATGTTCGCCCACTGGAGGTTTTCATGTGCAGTATCGTGCGCAAAATGGGCTATGGTGATGGCTTTAAGTGGGTCTCACAATATATCAAGTAAGATTGAGCTGCTGTGAAATAGGTTCATGAGGATCCCTGGAAGTAAAATACAATATAGAGTGACATGCATAAAAGATTAATTGATTTCAGGTGATTCAGTTTGTTAGTTGCTGAAATTTGTATGATTTCTGCTTGGAGTTTCTAGTTACAAAGTCAAATTGGACTGCTTTTGGAAATGTTATCATAGATTTTATGGTCCCAATCCGATGCCTGCATTCCTTTGTTAAAATGCTGTTATTTTCTCAATTATTCTCTCGCTGTCTCGCACACAACGGTCAGGTTTGATAAATTTGTAGTTTGTACTTCACTATTCGTTATTAAATGTGAGATTTGTGAACTAAAACTGCTTCCTTAGGTTGATAGTTCACGGAATTTTGCATAGTTTGAAAACTACTACATTTCTGAATAGGTATGCAAGGCCCGTTGGCAATGCAAGCCAGGTTCCTTTCATGTGAACTCTCCCTTGATTTGCCCTTTGCTCGCTCTAGAGAATTCTCGTTCTTTTTATTTTTAATTTACACTGGTGTGTTGGCTCAAAGAGAGATCAAAGTATTTATGTGCCTATTTTGGAATCTAAAGAGGCTTTGTTTGTGGTCTTGGGAAATCTCTTGCACATAGGAAATTACTGTTGTAGGTCATGACACTAATGCTCCTGATACCGGGTGCTTGTAGTAGTGTTAGTTAGGTTGTTCTACTTTCATGGTTTCTTTTGCTAGTAATACCAATCCTGTTTTACAGGAGAGTTTGACAATGACCTTTACAATTTAGTTTGACTGAGAGCAAATACTCTGATGCTTATGTTATGAGTCAATGTGACATTTTCTATTAGAACTGAGAAGCAGGATATAGCTAAGCTCACATTTGATTAGGTAAATGTCTAAGTACTAGTATTCGCTGTGCACATTTCAAGCCACGAGAGGACATCACAAGCAACATTTCACATGTTCGAATGTGACAGTACATCTTATTGTACTCAATTTGGAATTCCCCTCTGCTCATTTGTGAAGTAAGCATACTTATAAGTTACAAGTTCCTACTTACGCCCTCCGTCCCATTAAAAGTGAAATATTTTTTCATTTTTAACGTCCACCAAAATAAAATAATTTTCTATTTATGAAAATAACCTCCACAATTTATGTTTTGTACCTATATACATTCTTTTATCTCAAACTCATTCTTAATTGAAATACATATAATATATTATATTTTAAAAATGTGTAAAATTAAATTGTTTCATAATTAATGAGACGAAGGGAGTATAAGTTATACAATATGAAAATATTGATAGATACATAAACTCCAATTCGAGAAAAATGAAATTTCTAAATATCAATAAATTAATGATTAATTACAGTGTTCGAACAAATTCCATACCCTCAACCAATAAAATCAACTAAAAGGGAGTATATAAATTAGAATTTGAGATTGATTCTCTGATTTTCTTTAAGATGATCACCCTCTAAAAGAGAATTTGTGGAGGCCATGAAAAATTGAGAAATATACTACGCTTTGTTAGACCGTAAACATACACTACGTCGACCTCTAATGCGTCATGCATGAGCCATGCGAGTTGGAGTTCAACTATTCAAGTGGATAGCCATGAATCGGAATTTAAGTAGAAATGGGACCTGCAGTTCCTTAATTCAACACCAACCTATCATTCTGACTTTTTTGGCTTCTAAGATCATTTCATTTTTATTTCCTCTTAAAGGGATCACTATGAACCTCAATTAAAAAGGCTCCACCAAAACCAGGGACCAAAAATGAGGAAAATAAGTCAACATTGTTAGAATTTTCACTATTTTGTGATTCAACACTTATTATTTAATTTTATTATCTAGTAATTTATTTTTATTAAGTTTCACGTTAAATTATTCTTATTAATTAAGACTCAACCCCGATGGATGTTCTTGTAAAATTATTAAATAATCAATCGTGTTTATTCATAGAATGATCGATGTAGGTATATATACAAACTATAAGAAGCTATATCTAATCTAATTAGAAATTAGAAGAATAAAACTAGTTTAACTAGGACTCTTTATATATAACTATGTCTAATCTAACTAGGATTACATAGTCTACCAGTTCTAACTCAAATATGAATTCTGTCATGGCTTTTAAATGAAATGTATGTTACAACCGTCGATACAGCTTTATATAGAAAGTTAATAAAATTTATAAAATTCATATTACACATCTACTTTTGTGGTGTTTGTTTCACATGTATTATCAATTCGTTGTGGTGAAATTATTGTAGCAACATATTCACCAGATTAAGCATAAACATAATTTGGAACGTATTTGGAGACATGTTCCGAATCCTGATTCAGAATTTTTTTTTTAAATAAACATTACGAGGAAAAAGACAAATTATGGATCCATTGGGTGGGAGCTTAAACACCACGTCGAAAAAGTGGGAAATGAGTGTACGTAGTCAGTCACTCCCCAAACTCTCACCCTTGTATTCCTCCATTCAACACGCGCATATAATACTACTAAAGCAATACTATTCCCCAGTCAACAACTCCTCATCATCCATATTTATATATATAATCATTCATCTAAAACCAGATCACAAATTACAAATCACAAACAAATATTCTTCAGATCACAATTTAGCAGACAATATGGGAAACTCGTGTGTCGCACCAAAACCTAACTCATCCTCATCCTCAGCTGAAATCATCGATCTTCAACGGAAAACCATCCGCCTCGTAGACCTTCCGATCACCGCCGCCGAGCTAATGCTCG